>VXCM01001700.1:0-113433 GCA_014773175.1 Lucifuga dentata
TAGTGCACTGTTTTTTACGTGTCCTTGAATGACAATAAAGTTATCTATCTATCTATCTATCTAACTTGCTCCCTACCCGGAAAATAGTTTGCAGTAACATAATGTGTATGCGGGTAGTATTTATTGGGCTTAAACATGCAAAATCACAGGTATGGTCCCTTAATAAATATAAATTACAGCATAATCTATGGTTGAAAACACATACTAAAAACCTAGAATGAAAGTATTTCATGTAAACATTTGCGCATACTTGTGTGTGTGTGTGTGTGTGTGTGTGTTTGTATTTGTGGTTCTTCCTGGTTCTTTGTGTGTGTGTCTGTTTGTTATTCTCAGCATCCCCAGTTGGACAATTAGACGGTGACAGTCCCATTAGAGCTGGCCTGGTAGTACAAAGGCTGAGTGCTGTTGTGACTGACACAGAGCTCAGACTTGCACTAAATAACTGTCAGTTTGCTCTCGTCCACTCTGACCCCCCTGGCAGCCTCCCTCTGAGCCACTCTGACTTCCCTCTGGACTCTCATTGGCAGCCTCAGCAGCTCCCTGAGCCAAGCATGGCCCTCCTTTCAAGCCTGGCCTCCAACTGATTGGTTGGACCCCGCTAGCCTTAGGCATGCCAGGAGGCCTTTCATGTGGCCTGGGGGGGCTTCTGATTGGCCAGGCTGTCAGGGCCACGCGTCTCCTGTGGGACCATGTGGCAGCAGCTGGGTTGAGGGATGCAGCTCGACAATGCGGGTTGGTGGGGATGAAAAGTGCAACAGCAGCAGAAAAGCCCTTTACTGCTCCCTGTCTCTCTATCAGCCTTCAGTCAGCCTTCCAGCAGCCGGCAATCTTCACTCTAATTATTCCTGCTATGTGGATGGGAGATGGAGTCTGTCCTTTTGTTTGCTGACCCTTGGATGAGCAAGAAAATGAAGCTATCTAACGAGTTTCAGCTCCCCAGGGGTCTGCAGTTTTTTTGGGTGAAGTGGACAAGAACGTCAGCATCTACCTCCTACATTCCCATTTCAGACTTGGGAAATGTGGCTCTCTTTATGTGGAAAACAGGAAGGCTGTGTTTGCTCCACTCTTCCCCCTCTCGCTGTGAATCAGGGGAATTAATGCCATTGTTAATGCAAAGAGACCGCTGGTACATTTCAACAGGATTCTCACCGCTTTCAAAGCTCATCTAAATTGCCTGGCTAATGCAGTAATTGGGTTTGTAAGTCACTTCTTAACTTACATTAATATTTGTTCTCCCTCTAATTGTCTCTTTTTCCAATCCTACATTTCATTCCTTCGTCTAGTTAATGGTCTGAGGTAGAGACAGTGATCTCAGTGTGTGTGTGTGTGCGAATGTGTGTTCTTGAAAGAACATCTAATCTATTTTTGAGCAGAAACAAAATGTTAAAGCCTTGGGACTTTCTCTCCTGTAGGTTAATGATTAATGGCATTGAGGATTCAAAAGTACAGCAGAGTTGGAGGATATTCCAATTTGAGAAGAGGCATCAGAAAAGTTCATGGTCAAAACTTAAGGAACAGCCCCCGTGTTTCTGTGAATCACATGAGCTTAGGCTAAAAAGACTCTCTCCTTCAAAGATGCAGCCACAGTTCATATCTGCTATTATAAAGAGATCCCAACTCCTTCATTTGAAGGTTATTTATTTGATATCCCGCAGGCATTCTGAATGCTAGCTTCTTTTTTGGCTCTCGACAGTGCCTCTGCTTCCTCACAAGATGTTTTCCTCTCAACTTCTTCACTCTTTTCACACTCCTCTAACTGGATTGTCTTTTCTTCTTACACGACACAAGAGCTCCTCTGGAGGGGCGAAAAATCTCTCACATAAATAGTTCTATTTACATAATTTTGTCAAAACATTTCAGACTATTATCTTTCAATCGAAATTCCCACTTCAGACCAACATTTCCTCAGGAAGCCTCGGGAATGAAAGGATTCAATTTAATCGACCATGTTAGAAAATGGAGGAGAATAGCAGAATAATAGTGTCAGTACCGGAGCAGACCAAACCTTCCTCGGGTGGCAGCTCTCGCTCGTTTATATTGATGGCACTCTCACCACTTCCTTCCCACTGGGAGAAATGGAAGGAGGGCGAGCAAGAAAGTGAGAGGCAGAAAGAGAGAGAGAGAAAGAGAGAGAGAGAGAGACACAAACTGATATAGAAGCACAAACACAGGCAGAAGGGGAAAGAACACAAAATGAAAAGAAGGGCATATAAGGCACAAAATATACATATTTCAGAATTGCATAGAGCTTGGTTCATTTTCCATTCAGTTTCCAATCCATATGGAGTAGCCTGCCTGCAGACGGAGCTGTTCTTTATGAGTATCCGGGATAACTCCGGCTGTCAGTAACTCTCACTTGAGAAATATTAAATCTGAGCTCACCGAAGCTTTTTCATCTCTTCCAGACCTCCTGTGTAGCTATTTTTAAAAACCATCTTCACCATTCTTTCCTTATGACGCCACTAAACTGACATATTTTTCTTTAACACTACATTCCTACGTGTGAGGTTGTTATTGTATTTGTAAGAAAGAAAGTCTGAAGGCAAAATCTTGAGGCTCCACATTTTCCCTAATTGGAATTTTTGTTTCCGTTTTGCCTGCCTATTTATTTTCTTTCATCGTCTGCTTTACTATTTCCTCCTCTGTTTGGTTGGGTGTTTATGTGGACAGCCCATGAGCCAATTGAATTCCTCCTCCTCCTCCTCCTCCTCCTCCTCCTCCTCCTTCCCATCAAAACAGGCCATATCAGCTTTGAAGAGTGACAGGCACACAGCAGGAGTGATCAAAGCAATGCAAAACTGAAATTTAAGAGGAAAGTTAAAAAAGCATGTACTGTAGTTTGCCATTCCCCTCATGTTCAACAAAGAGGATGCAGATACTGTATAACAGCAGGCAGAGGCAAATATCAAACGCTCTGATTTTCCAGGACGCTGTGTAGTTTGCAGATGCACAGATGATGCTTTTGATAAAGCTGTTTAACACTGATTCACCCATCCAATGTGAGTCAGGCTAGCAGACAATCCTGCATTCCCATGAACACAGAGGTTTATTGTCAATATTGAAATCTTAGTGGTGATAATGAGACTGCTGACGACAGAAAAGTCAGTCTATTCCAGCCTGATAATGTCATGTTTTTGTCTTTAGAGCATTAACTCAGGCCTGATATGAAACTGCTTCTACAATTCCCCAAGTCTTCAGGTGGCTGCATAAAAATAAGCAGTAAAGTAAATGCGAATTAAAAAACCAGACATTAAGCATGACCTTGTAGATGAGACTGTTTGAAATGTAAATTATTGGAAATTCAATCACTTGAGTAAAAAAGGGAATTTTAGTTTAAAAATGTAAAATAAAACTAAAAAAATCAAAACCTAGGAACTACTTCACCTGGAATTACGTAGAATAGTAGGAACTATGAAGTTTCCTTCAGCAACTTCCTTGCTTGCATCCGTGCCGTAAAGATTATGGAAATTAGAGAAGTGACATTTCACATCATTCCCACAATGCAAACACGCTGCTCGCCTTCTGCTTGCAATTCCTCATCCTGAGGGACGGTGCTGTTGTCTAATGTCGTCAACAAAAACATTGCCGAGCCTTCATAGCAATGGTGCTTGAGTATAATGGTTGGCGTCACAGAATAGTCTAAGGTCTGACTTATGCTCAATGTGGACGCAACATGGATGCAAAGATGCGGACGCGATGATGCGGACACAATGATGCAGACACAATGCAGATGTAAAGATGCGGATGTGAAGATGTGGATGCAGTGCAGACATAAAGATGTGGATAGGACGTGGACGTGATGCAGATGCGAAGATGTGGATGTGACACAGATGAGATGCAGATGTGAGGATGTGGACACAATAGAGACGCGATGCAGACACATTGTGGATGTGATGATGCAGACACCACGATGCAAATGCGACGATGCAAACGTGACAATGCGGATGCAATGATGCAGATGCAACAATGCAGACGCAACAATGCAGACACAAAGATGCAGACACGATGATGGAGACGTGATGATGCAGACGCGACAATACGGATGCAAAGATGCAGACACGACGATGTGGACGCAGCAGTTCAGACGTAGTCCATTCAGAGCCATCCGTGCATCCTGGCATACATGGCTCTTGCGCTTTTGTGGCACTGCGCTTCAACGTGATGATCGCACTTCAACTCCAGGACTCTCAGTGGCCCTGTAGGACAAAATCACAATTAACCAACTTCAAACACGAAAACAAACCCAGTAGCTTCCAGCTCAGTCACCCTCAACAAAACGGAGGCAGTGAAAAGAGAGCTGTGGCTGGTAAATGAAGAGGAGGAATTGTTGTGAATTGCATTGTCTGCAAGCTGAAAAAATTATTCTCCATTGTTTGTTTTTTCTGTCCTCTCTCTCTTCCCACATCTACTTTCTCTTCCTCCACACCTCTTCACTTGGCCAGTGATTGATGAAGGCGCATTTACATCACACTTAAGGCGTCCACATTGTTTCAAGAATTGAGCAGTGCACAACCGTGCAAGCCACCCTAAATGTCCTCCACAGCCAGCATTTCCTGTGTGCCCACTGCCGCGTCCACATGAAGCATAAACCAGCTTAATGTGTCACACTACTTACTGCTACATTTCTTAAAAGTTCCTAAAATAGTTCCTGCTTTGCAAAAAGGGCTTTTTTTTGTCACGTGTGTACATGTGATCAGTGGACCAAAGTGAAGAAGAGTAAGAGAGGGAGTCTAAATGCAGCGCCATCTTGAGAGTATATGAGCCATTGAGTCAGTAAATAGATTTGGAAGATGACTCATAATTATGTTTAACAGCTATGACAGGTAAAGTGTGACTGAAACACTGCCAGAAGGGTTCAGTCATGGCCTGTCTGTCGCCTGAGTGGTTGGCATCACACTTCCTCCCACGATGCATCTCAGCATGAAAATGCCTCTTTGGCTGTGTATGCTGCATGCTAACTATCTGTCATACTTTCTAATGCAGAGCAAGATTTAAATTTGAAATGGAATAAAGGCGATGTAGTTGGTGTTTTCCATATTAGATTCATTCCATATCTGCTTTTCTCATTATATCTGCTTTGTCAGCTATAACATTATGACTTTTTATGCAGATGGAGTCCAAGAAATATTTAGAACTGAAGCATTTTCAAGTGAATTTTGTAAAAAGCCTGTTGATCAGCAAGTGCTACTCGGAATAACCAGAGCACCAGTTTATATTCAGCGAGAGTTGACCTTTGCTCAGCGAGTCAAATGGTCTGAAACCTGCTCTCAGATTTAAAGGTGCCTTGTGGAAGTCTAATAAACATTCAGTTTCTACCTCATAAAATTGCAAAGCAATTTTTTGACGATTTGGAAACTTGTTGACAGTCTCTTGCGCTTGACCTTGCGCTTGACCTTCTGAATTATTAACTTGGATGTGAGCCAGTTTGTTACGCTGGACCACTAGTAACAAATCAATTTGCAAAAGAATTATTCTGCCCATGACAGCCGTGCGGATCCAGAGGCCTCGGGTTTGTGGACTAAAAACAGCCGTCACTTGGGTCAAAACAAACCTGTTGTTGCTTGTTGCTGGTCAGCTGAGAAGCTTTTAGCTAATCGTTGACTAACTTGCCTGCTAGCCACATGAACCTTATATTCACATAACATAACTCAAACACTGTGTGTTAATGGCTGAACAAACATATTTCAGTGTCAGTGTTATTTGATTTTTTTTTTTTTTTTTTNTTTTTTTTTTTTTTTTTCCATTGGCTGCATTATGTCACCATATTGCTCCTTGTATTGATCCACTGCGACTGGTCGTAGCCGCTTTGGCAAAAATGATGGGTTTTAGGCCATAGAGCCTCTAGATGACTTCACTCAATATCACAACGAGGTTACATGCAGCGCTTATGATTTCCATTGAAACAGCCTATAATCTTCTGAAATCCATGAGTAAATGCAACTAAAGACCACAAAACTATAGTTTCACATTTCTGCATTTAACATTTTCTCCATTCGGGACTGGTTTGTTGCTGCATTTGTACCTCAGAACTGGGAAGCTGTAACTTGGAATTATGAAATTTACGATCACCATTCGCTCAAGCTAACAAAGTGGGAGACAACATGAAAACTTTTGTTTTGTTTGCTCTGTTGGACCAAAAGAAACTACGCTTTAACGTTTATGAGCTATTTTCCATTTCTAAAAAGCTACTGCCAGTGTTATACGTTTAGCCAATTACTGTATCTGTATGCGGATTAATTTAAAGAAAATACTTCAAAATCTTAATTTATAAGTAGAGAAATTACTGTTACATACTTACTTTATATCACATCAAATAAACGCTCTCAGCAGGCAACAAATTTATGTACAGCAATAACCTCATGCCTGTAATATGAATGCATGTCCTCATGATATAAACAATATAAAGACATATTAATTTAAAAATTGCTCTACAATGCCACCAGTGGTCAAAAACTCCAGAAGGTATCTTTAAATATTTTGAAGGCTTACATATCATTTACAAATACTTAGCCTACTTCAGCTAAGAGAAAGTATTGCAGTTTGACAACTGAAATTGTGATCATCTATAGTAGTGGTCGCCAACTAGCGGACCCGGTCCAGATCCGGACCCAGAGAGGCTTTTATCTGGACCATTGAACATTTCTTGTGACATTAATATTAACTTATATTTTAAGGTTTGGAGAATTTTCAGCAGGCACAGCGTGGACAGCTCAGCGGGAGGCTCTATAGGTCCTCCGGCCGAAGCCTCTTGTCCAATCATCTTAAGACTCACCGTGCCCTAAAAATTAGCTGAGATGGCTTGTTAAAGATCAGAAAAGTTGCCCACAAAAACCGACAGTTCATGGATGAGTGTATAAATGTGCTTTCATTCTTCCAGCAGCAAACGCTCCAGAACCCGAATGTTCTCAGTCTGTGGCCAAAATAAAAAGCGCCAACGTTAAATAGCACGTTTATTTTTATCCTCATTTTTTCTGTTCTATACCTCAGTTTTACCAAAGCTATGCACGTTAACTTTTTATGAGAATGTACAGGATTAAAAAAAAAAAAAAATTCTTTAGAGAACTGAAGAGAAGTTTATTTTTAAGATATATATTTATGTTATCAAGTTCATGTTTGAAAATATACTTGTAACTAAGAAAAGCACTTTAATTGAAAATGTTTTTTCCTTCTGAATCATACTTACCGGTATGTGTAATATCTCGTGGTTACAGACTCCACGGGGGAGATACTGAACTTTAGTTGAATACCTCTGATCTATAGGAAAAGCTGCATGTAAATAGCTTATAATGCTCTCATGCTGTGCTGGATAGTCTTGTGATGATGAATGATTCTGGGCTCCTGGTGTGGCTCTCAAGCTGGTGTAACCCATGGGGTTGTCTAAAGTGCCCTAAATGGAAAGTCAGGCTACTGAGCCTATAAGCTCCATAAAATAGAGAGAGCGTGTGAAGCCAAAGGAATACATACAGGCCTAAACTATTAAGCGTGGATGAGATATAAAAGAGGCTATCAAAGAGTGTAAACCACAGATTCCCATTATTGTGTGACATTAGCCCGTAGCACACTGTAACCCTTAATGATCCCATAGGTGCCTGCAGCACGCTGTCCTTTAATGACTTCCTGCTTGAATGATTGTTGTTTCCTGGAAGCAAAATCCTGCCAGGAAAAAGGACTACAGCTCCAGACATAATTATCCTTTGCATTGCAGAACATTCCTTTGTTCATTTTGTAACATTGATAAAAAATGAAGAAGATGTCGCATATGTAGTGGATGGAAGAAAGGCAGATTACCATCAAATAAACATCAGATTAGTCCCTGTTTATGTAGGCATCAAAGTATTTATGCAGATAGAGTAACCCTACTGAGCTGAATCAATTAAAGGAGATTTGGACAGACTGAAACTTCACAGTGTGTTAATTAGACAGCCAGCCGCTATGCTCAATAAATGGAAATGAATTACTTTCCATCCTTTTCTATCTGTTTGCATGCCTGGCATCACCCCGAGGAGTTTAACAGAACACTAATTCTTCATCTGATTTTTCCAGCTCCCCATTGCTTTCTCTCCTTATCTCTCTCCATCTCCATCCCTTCCCATCTTTCTTCTTCTTATGCTGATCACTTATCCCACAGGATCCCCACAGTTGTCAGTAATCAAGTAAATCACTCTCAAAGAGCTACAAATGGGTCACTTATCTGATGTCTGGACCGATCTGGCAGAGAGAGACGGCTAGTTAAGTCTGCTGGATCTGCCTCACTTTGCTGTTTTTACTGTGATTAGTAGCCATTCTATCTGCCAGGATTTAGTGAAGTAAGAGAGAGAGTGAGAGATAGTGATAGATAGAAAGAGAGCGAGAGAAATCCCAGCTTTCATCATTAGCGTTCCATTCAAATGGCTCAATTGCACAGTTGTCATTCATGGGAATCCCAGGACTCCAAGAAGCTGTGCTTCTTCATTTATTCAATTTATTGATATAAAGACTCTTCATTAAGAGACACCAGCAGATCTGACATCTGGTCTCAGGTGGGCTCAATGTGGAATTTTAAACAGGCATGGAAGCAGAGGCTGTGTGACATGTAAGAGCTCCTCTGTCGCCTCTTGGGGCTATTAAACCAACGTGCCAGCTACACACAGGTCTGCTTTGAAGTTCCAATGAAGAGACCAGTCTCATGCAAACACACACACACACTGACACGCATCCACACACACGTCCAGATGCGGAGGCACAGACCCGTGGCAGGTGGAAATTTCATGCGTGCGTTTCCCACATGACGGCCTTGTGAATTATTGAACTGAGCTGGTCCTTTTGATCTGCATTTGGTGCCCACACAGTGAATCTCTTACCTGTCAAACACTCCACTTCACACACACACACACACACACACGGATACCATAGTATGAAAATCGTATGAAAATTTTTTACATGCTGAAATGACAGCTGCTTTTTTTCCGTATTCGTGGAGCTGGAGCAGATGTGACTCTGTAGCATGCAATAATTAACACATTTTCACCATTTTCTGTGTATGCATGACATCAGAAAGCATACAGAATGGCTATCAATAAAGTACTTAGGAGAAAATGCGTCCAGTGTGCAGAGACCATTGGTGACTTAAGTTTTGCATAGAAAATACTATATTTCATTGTTGGTATAGAACCTTTTTTATTTTATTTTGACAACATTCCACCATCAAACTATATGAACCATTTAAACATTTATTTATTTATTTAGACATTTATATAATACCGTTGTTTTGGGCAGTATATAAATGTTTTGCTCATAAATCTTTATAACTATATGCTATACAGACAGTCCCCGGGTTACGAACGAGATCTGTTCGCACGGCTGTTCGTAAGTCGGATTTGTACGTAAGTCGGAATAGTTATGTAAGGTGTGTATCTAGCGTATATATTTTACCTTTCTATGCATAAGAAACATTAAGATTAACATTCCAGCTATCCTAAAACAGCGTAAACATAATACAGTACAGTAATAATGATTATGCAGCAATGACGCACAATGTTTTGACGTGCGTCGTAAAGTAGTGCGCCGTTCATTATTTCGAATCGTTGTATGTAACTCGAATTTTTAATTTAATAGGCTTTATGGTGGTCGGTTTGTAAGTCAGACATTTGTAAGTCGGGGACTGCCTGTACATCTATATAACATCTGAGCCATTTATTCTATATAACTCCTATGTTACCCTAATTTGAGTGGATAAATGGGAAAAGGGTGCTTATAGTGGGTGGGGGTNCTCCTATGTTACCCTAATTTGAGTGGATAAATGGGAAAAGGGTGCTTATAGTGGGTGGGGGTGGGGTGGGGGAGCTTTACATACTGGCAACAGCAACTACGAGGCATTTTAGAAGCCAACCTGAGCTTCTGCAGCTCTGTCTTCTTTCAGTCTGTTGTGGGCTGCATGACTCAGTTTCCTGCAATGATTCATTAATCGCAGAGACGCAGCAATGTCCAAATGTTAATCTGTCTTTAAACCCTCACAAATACAGCTCACATCTTGTTTAACTACAACTAACTGGAAGTTCAAGCGATAGTTTAAATACCATCACAGTGGAGGTGCATAGGGATTCTTACACACCGACTCATCGTTGTATGACTGCAGGAAACACAACCGAACAATTGATGAGGAGACAAGAAGAACATAGAACGTAGGAGACTGAAAAACTGTGCACACACACACACTCACTCACTCAATAGTAATCCATCTAAAAATGTGCCTGCCAATGCTAAAACCAATAAAACCAAACCTACACTGTAAAATGTGACAAGTTGATCTTACTTTAAAAGATCTAGGAAACCGATTGCCTTGAAAAAAGGTAAGTAAATGTAACTATTAGTTTTAAGTTCAAGTATAACTTAAAATTAATAGTTATATTTACTTACCTTTTTCAAGGCAATCGGTTTCCTAGATCTTTTAAAGATCAACTTGTCACATTTTACAGTGTATTATTCTTAAGTTCAAGCAAGTAGTAGTTAAGCATTTTCCAGTGTACACCCTTGGAATGACAGATGGTAGGCGTGGTGAGTAATAAGTGTAATTAGTTGTGCAGTATCATTGTCATGCTACAATGATTGCATGTACACTTCATGTAGAACAGCCTGAGTTCGCTGGTAGGTAGGAGTTACACCAAGCCATACCTTACCTTACCCTGATCAGAGGGACCTACATACAGATCCCATGTGACGTGAGCTTAGGAAATGAGAATTGCGGCTGTGGAGGAGTGATCGCTCATGCTTCTGCAGGTGTGGGAGGACCTTGCTGCAAATTAAAATGAGGTATCATGTTCAAACAGGAAGATGTTTTTAGGGAGCATCCCGGCAGTTTTGCATGTTTAAGTCCAATAAATCAACCTGCACACGTGTTAAGTTACTGACAGCTAATGTTCAAAACATACAAAACAAACACTTATGCATAATTGTAGAAGGAATGTTTTTTTTAATTTCTTGGAAAAAGCAGTATTCTTCTGAGACTATATTCCCTGGTGAAGGTACAGTATACGTTGTTTTCCGTGCAGCCCTGTGTTGGACCAGTTAAATAAAGTTACTTCAACAAAAACTTAATATCATGTTTGCTGTGATGGATTACTTTTCTGAAAAGTGTTTTAAATCTCTACAAGTTTTGTTTTTTTTTTTAATAGCGTTCTGGAATGAACTGAAATTATTGACAGTCTGGAAGGTAGGGGGAAAAAATTCTTAACTTTATCACTCCAGTACAGGCAGTCCCCGAGTTACGAACGAGTTCCGTTCCCACGTTTGTTCGTAAATCGGATTTGTATGTAAGTCAGAGCAGTTACGTAAGGTGCGTATCTAGCATATATATTTTAACTTTCTATGCATAAGAAACATAAAAGAAACACTTCCAGATATCCTAAAACATCATAAACATAATAATACAGTACAGTACAGTAATAATAGNAAGAAACACTTCCAGATATCCTAAAACATCATAAACATAATAATACAGTACAGTACAGTAATAATAGTAATAATACAGTACATAATAATAATAAAAGTGTACTAACTCTGCACCACTGACGCGCAATGTTTTGATGTGCATCATAAAGTAGTGTGCCATTCATTATTACGAATCATTGTATGTAACTGNCGCAATGTTTTGATGTGCATCATAAAGTAGTGTGCCATTCATTATTACGAATCATTGTATGTAACTGGAATTTTTAATTTAATAGGCTTTATGGCTGTCGGTTCGTAAGTACAGGTTGTTCAGAAGTCACATGTTCGTAAGTCGGGGACTGCCTGTAGTACTTTCTGGGAAATGGTTGTCAGTAAAGTAGCGTGTTTGCAGGTTTTATATATTGGGCTCAAAATTGCAAAATCACTGGTATTGTCCTTTAAACAGAAGCCGCTGTCACTGCTGAACAGATGAAGTAATTTTATTTTCATGCATGAACTCCCGACCCACAGACTAGGAAAATTGCATAGGAGGGGAAGAGAGAGATAGAGAGAGAGAGAGAATCAAGCCTTTTCTTTTCTCCGTTTGGCTCTGTGATTATTCCCTCGGACATGTAACCATAGTGATTGTTATAGTGATTGTTCAATTCAGCAACACAAGAGCCGATGCTGTGTTGTATTTAGAGCCTGAAGGCAAGGTGGAGAAAATATGAAATGGACTTTTTGGCACATACAATAAATAGAAATCAAACCCATTCAACATCCACAAATCTCTTTCTCCTGCTAAAGTCCGAGACAGCACGGTATCCATTATCTGTCTGTTACCATGAACCCACACATAATCCATGTAAAGAAGTGGAAATAAGTGGTCATGGAATAGTGTATTACAGGAATACTGTCATGTATTTACCCTAAAATGATTAGTATCTCTGTACATCTGTGGCTGTATTGAGTTTTATGTACTGTATATGAAATCAAACTTTTACATATGATTTTATTTTTATTTGGATTTCCATAATGGCTAAATGTTCCTTAGTTATAAAATTCTTAGAGTAACTCAAAATACTCACATTTCTGTATTGTCAGATATGATGCGTATTTTGTATATAATGACAATATACATTAAGACAATAGGAAAAACTATATGAAATACATTGGGTGTGATTCATAAAAAATCATGGTAACTCCATGGCATCACGCTAAATAAGCGTGATAGTTAAAAAGCTTCCCTTATGTTAATCTTTTCATCCTTGTCTCATTACTGATAAGTTGTTGTCAGGTGTGTCACAGGTAAAAGCCACGACGATCAGCATGTTAATGGCTGCTTCATCTTTAAGAGCCACGTTTTATACTGCTTCCTCTAGTGGCAAAGTGAAATTGACACGTTAAATCAGCAAAGGAAACCTAAATTCTCTGCTTTAGAGCTCTGTATTTTAAGAGTTTGACACTAATACCACACACACACACACACACACACACACCTCCCATTCTAGAAAGTATCAGAAAATGTGCAAGTAAAATCCTGTTTGATTGAGGATTTAAAAGTGAGTTTTTTTTTGTCTAAACTACGGCTTAAAAATGGCCCCAATTTCAATGCTTATTGCCATCAGCCCATCTGTGGAGATTTTCATTGTATGTCTTTGTGCCAAAAAGAGTTTAACACAGGTGCAGTAAGCATTCTAAGGTCGGATTCACATGACCAGCGTTAGCGTTGCCGCTGACCTGGGCGTTCAGCATTCTGCTGCACATGAGCAGAGTCTGAGCAGCGCTGCTCAACCTCGCGCTGACAGGAAGCGTTCGTTGCTAATGACAATTTAACGGTTACCATGGACTGTAAAGACAGGATGTAGCCTAGACGCGATCTTTGCACATTCGTGGTTAAAATCGGATTTTGGTTTCGACTCGGGTAGCAACATGGACATCACAAAAAAAAATGCTCTTCTTATTAGGAGAAGAAAAGTGAAAAAACAGCGAATGTGGGTTCATGAAACCTCACATTTCAGACATTATATTAACAATTTCCAAACCTAATGTCCCTGTCTGACTGCTGAAATTTTGCCAAGCAAGCACCTTTATTTTTTTAATTTATTTTTTTTTTTACCAGATCATGATATGACTTTAAAGTTGTGTTGTATACTCTACAGATTATAAGCTTCTCCTCCATTGTTGTGGCGTTTCTGGTTACATGACGTACAGCATTGCTCTGATTGGTTGCGCATTGGAAAGGTCAGTGTCGGAAAGGTCAAAATTCATTTAAATGAATTTTGAGTGCCACGTCAAAATAGAGAATCTCAGTGTCAAGTGGAGCTCAAGGTGGCGTGACGCGACGCTAGGAGGCATTGCTCAGCTCCCAATACACAATAATGGAATGCCCAGGTCAGCGCAACGCTCAACGCTTAGCATGTGAATCCGGCCTAACTGTGTCAGGACTCAACAAATCCATTCCAGATAATGTCAGATCGCTCCAGACATCGACATTACTTTGAAATCTTAGTAGCTGTCATTGGTTCAGTCTATATACTGGATTATTGCACAGGTCAGCACTTGCATTGAAGAATTCCAACATTAACCAACAGTTTTATAAATCCATGTCTTAAATGAGCTAAAATATACTCACAAAAAATATTCAATGTATATTTGCCTCCACTGTGTTCACCATGCGGGGTTAAGCACAGTGATTATGTAAAGATAAAAACAGCTATAGTTTATAAGTGATAAACTGAATAAAACAGTTAAAGGATCCTTGTCCCAAGACCCTTATTTATCCTGGTGATTTATTACAAGGTGAGTGCTTAAGTGTGAGTCTTTGTGCGCCCTCTTAGTAACAGAAATTAAATACAATACCAGTAATGCCAAATTAATGTTTGGCATTGTATGATGACTCACAAGGATCCCCGGAGGACATTGAAAATCAATGCAACAGGAAGTAAGGCCCAATCTCCTTTTGTCTTCTTTGAAGGCAGCGAGGCACCAAGCAGAAATATTGATATTTTGTCAGCAAAGAAACAGACTGAACCTTGTTCAGCATGCAATAAGTCATTCTTTGTGTCACATTTTGAAAGTGTGAAGTAACAGCCAAGGTGTTAAAGACGGAACAGGCATATACTGTTCATGTATAGTACTTGTAAGTTAAAGCCAAAGAGACTAACAGTTCGAATCAGTTTCACATCATCCCAGCAGGTTGCTTTCAGAAACACCTTGATAACTGCCAAGGTCTCGCTCAAGGTCTGCTGAGAACTGCTGTGACAGTATAGAAGACACAATCCAAGAATGAGCTCCATAGGTGTCACAAAACTTTGACACTGAACCTGCTCTTCACACTATGTATTGTTCTGTTTTCAATTTTCACCTACCCACTGTAGGTTTAAAGTGTTATCACAGAGCAAAGCTTGCTTCTTTTACCCGCAGCACAAATCAGTTTATTAGTGTCTTTATCCAAGAGTGTGAATACTGAGAACTATTCAGGTAAACTTTTACCTTTTTTTAAATTGCACTTTTCACAAGCTTGCTATAGGTAGCATCCAGATAATTAGAGTGTAAATGCCAATCCCGTCATCAGATGTCATTATCCAACTAACGGATCCGGATAATGAAATTACATTGTAAGGCAAAGTGTAGAAGGGGTCTTTGTATCAAATAGTGAACATTTCACCCTTACATCACCTGTTTCCAAGAGCCACTATCACACTTGTATCATTCTAATTATTAAAATGTTAATATCATGAAAACTATCTCATTACAGTCCATTCAGAGTCACGGAATTCAGGCTGACTCTTCTCCATCAATATCAGTTTAAAACCAGATTTACAATATCAGTGGGGTCCAAAAGTCTGAGACCACTGTGAAAATGCTTCTATTTTGCATTCTTTTAGAATTGAATGCAAGATTTTTCATTACAAATGATAATATCATCTTAACAATTTGAGTAAAAAGTTGAATCTTTGAAAAATGTNTTTTTCATTACAAATGATAATATCATCTTAACAATTTGAGTAAAAAGTTGAATCTTTGAAAAATGTCCATGAATGCCAGAATATCTTAGTATTTGGTATGAATGTCAGAATATCTTAGTATTTGGTATGACTGTCAGAATATCTTAGTATTTGGTACGCCCCCCTTTTGCTTTAATGACAGCATCACTCACTTGCATGGACTCCGCATGTCTGTAAAAACCTGATGAGTCAAGTTATCCCAACATGATGTGACGATGTTCCAAAGAGCTTCTTGTGATGTCAGAGTTTCTGATTATTTCCAGATTTACATGGAAAACATCACAGATTTTCAATACAGTGACCCCACTGTATGAACCAAATATTCCCTGCTGTTAATCTTCTTTGTCTGGGTCTACCTGCAGATCCGCTCAGACCAGGACCAGGACATCGGTATCCGCTACAGCATCACAGGAGCCGGCGCTGACCAGCCCCCCAGTGACATCTACAACATAGACCCCATCCATGGCAAGATGTACGTCACCCGACCCCTGGACAGAGAGGAGAGAGCTTCCTACCATGTAAGGACAAAATGACTCTCTGGTTTGTCTGCCTAATTATTTTTCCTTTTCTCTTTCCCTTCTTGTTGGCCCATCTATCTTTCCACCTAACGCTTATCTGGCCTGCCAAATAAAACCACAAGTCAGAGCCTTTCAGGAAGCTGCCTGTTGTGTTTCACAGCTACTCTACCTCCACATCAGCCTCTCCAGGCTCAGAGTGATGCCAAAGCCAACAATGAGCCAAACGTACAGATTCCCACAGCCGCTTTCGCTGTCATTTAAAGTGTGGTTTACCTACTAAGAGCAATGTAGGATGGATAGAACAAAGAGAGAGAGAGCGCTAGAGATAGGAAGAGGGAAAGTGAGGCAGAGCTCAGGAAAACTGTTGACTCTGTTCTCACAATCACACCTAATGAGCAGATGCTACTTTGAGAGTGTGTGTGTGTGTTCATATGTGTGTACTCTACGCAAACGTCGTACCTCAGAGTAGGTGTGGATGTGTTATATGTATGGAGTGCACTGACTGACTGATGTATTTTGTGAGTTTTAATTTTGAGTGGGTCAGATGACACCGAGATGATCTCTCATCGAGTTTAGCCACCCCCTCACACTGCTGCATGTTCACCTCGTGCACTCTGCAGCTGTGCTGTTGAAAAGTGCACGCAGCTGTACTCTTACGGCTTTTTACCACTAATAAATCCTGCTCGCACCAAACCAGCATTTTACATGTCTCTGCACGGCTCTGGTGTTGTTTCTGTTGAAAGTGAACTTCCTGGGAGAGGGCAGGCTGAGCATCAAGTCGGTCACATACAGGCAAAGCGATCTGCAGAGGCTTGTAGAATACCTGTTTATGTTTTTGTCTCTCTGCACTAGTGATGTTCAAGTAAGGCTTTTTAAAGGACCATAACACCCATTTTGCTTGTTTGAGCCTAATATATTCAATTTTCATACACATAAGGTTACTGACACTGACCTTTCCAATGCGCAACCAATCAGAGGACAGCTGTACGCTGTATGCTGTAAGCAGAAGCGTCACAGCAATGGAGGAGAAGCTCATAACCTGTAGAGCAGTTTAGAATGGTGACTCAACATTTGCCGTTTTTTTTCTCTTTTCTTCTCCGAACGAGAAGAAGAGCCAGAGCCTTCTTTGTTGCGATGTCTATGCCGCTACCCGATTTGATCCGGAAACTCGATTTGGACCTGGAATATGCAAATATCGCCCATGGTAACTGTCAGCATGTCATTCGCAATGAGCGCTTCCTGTCAGGACTTGGTTGAGCAGCTCTGCTCAGACTCCGCTCATGAACAAACAGAGCTCAGCGGCAACGCTCAAGGCTTAGCATGTGAAACGGGCCTAATGGAAAAAGAAGCAGACCACCAGCTCGGTACAACTCAGCCTGGTAGTGGAAAAGGTTCATTAGCTTGCATATGGCCCCTAGGAGTTCCCACCACACACACATGTAGGAGGGTTCATAACCTGTTTGCAACCTCAGAAAGCTTCACAGCAGTGTGAATTAAATATGCAAACCCTGCGAGACACTTGTTAACAGTAGGCCTTCAGTTCACATAAACACATTACAGGTTTCATTTCTATCAGCAAAGACTAACAGCTCCACTTTAGGTGAGCTGTGGTGTCACACAAAGCCTGTCATGGTGATCGATGGCTGCACCGCTGATAGAGCTAATTCAAAGCTTTGCTGCTGTCTCTGAGGAAGGATAGAATAAACGATAGTGGATCTTTCCAGCGTCTCCATCAGCTTACGCACTCGTCAGTATGCACACGTTTTAAACACCCATGCGCTCATACGTGCGCAGAGTGTAAACAAACACCGAGCTCCAGAGGGCGATTATTTTTTGACTCGAGCATCTCTGTGTGTGTTCCGGTTAGCTCCTGATGAACCTCTTGTCACCTTACTGCTGCGTTGCTCAGGCCTTGGAAGTTTGTGCATGCGTGTCTGTGTATTTTCTTTTCTTGCCTCAACAGCAAATTGGGATCAGTAAAGCAGTCAGGGTGTTTGGTGTGTGGGAAAGGACAGCTGCTCACTTCTTATTTGATGTTCACCTGTAGCAAAAACAGCATGCTAGGTTGAGGGCACTTCAAGTTGAATACAGCTCCTATTTAGAGTCCTGCAGACACTTGCTGCTTGGAATGTGATGTATGATTTACTGCAGGAGAATACAGCTGGGTTTGACCCAAGGGAAATTTAGTCCATTGCTTACTTTCTTTTAACTTGACAGGAAGTTCCCTGCACTGCCGCGCTCTTCCAGGCCAAACTTTGCTTGTTAGGTTTGGGCTGAAGTGAAAAGAGAGACGAGGCTGCTGTTTTTGACAGACTAGCACCACAGGGAAGTGATCTGTGAGGTGAGGAGAGTGGGTGTTAGCCTGAGCTTCAGTTTTGTCAGGCAGAGTGAGTCAGGACGGGGGGATTGAGGAAATATGTCCCTGTCTGCATTTTTTTGCATAGTTCTTGGTATGAATGAACTTCACCATACAGTGTGTGTGTGTGTGTGTGTGTGTGTGTGTGTGTGTGTGTGTGTATGTGTGTTTTGCACAGCTGCATCAATATTGAAGGCACTCAGAAAGCACACATCTCTGCTAGGGCTGCACAGTGCTCTAAATTTGTTATTTTAACAAAAGGAAATAAAGTATATTTACAGACAGTCATCAGATACAAGCTCGATTTTGTTCATTCATTAAGTGCAATAGTTCAAGAAAACAAGAAAACAGCCAAAATTTCAAAAATTCACGATTGTTTTTTTTAACATTAAGAAATACTTGGAGAAGAAGAAGAAGAAGAATAGCTTTAGTGTCATTATACGTAACATATAATGAAATTACAGGTGCTTCTCCCTTAGTGCATAAGTATAAAGTATAAAAAAGAGTAAAAACAGCTTTGTACACATCTATTTAAATTATATTTACACAGCTGAAAAGATAAATATACTTATCAAAGTGTATATCAAAGTATATCAAAAGTGTATATCAAAGTATATCAAAAAAAGTGTATCAAGTATATTTATATACATAGATATAGATGTGTGTATTTCGATATTTACAACAGTAGCAGGGATGGTAGCAGCAATCAATAAGTATTGCACAGAGTAATAAACACCAGGTAGTTAGCAGCAATCAGAATATTAGTTAGCAGCAATCAGAATATATTTCACAGTTTACATGGTACCGATTTAAAGTGGTGAACAAGGTGCCATGGGAACAGAATTGCACATGATGGTGACGTTGACAGAGTAATGTCCAGGTCAGCGGTGATTTAGTGTTCTGATGGCCCAAGGGTAGAAACTGTTCCTTAGTCTGGATGTGCGGGCCTTCATTGACCTGTAGCGCTTGCCAGAAGGCATCCGTTCAAACAGGTGATGCGCTGGGTGCGAGGGGTCTTTGAGGATGGCGGTGGACCTTCGCAGGCATCTGGAGCCGGCGATCTCCTCCAGGGAGGGCAGAGGGCAGCCGACGATTTTCTGGGCCGTGTTTATGACCCTCTGCAGGGCCTTCCTGTCCGCAGCCGAGCTCCCAGCGTACCAGGCAGAGATGCAGTATGTGATTACACTCTCGATGGTGGAACGGTAGAAGGTCACCAGCAGCCTCTGATCCAGTTTGTTCTTCCTGAGGACCCTCAGGAAGTGTAGTCTCTGCTGGGCCTTCGCCATCACTGCTTTGGTGTTAACGGACCAGGTCAGCTCCCCCGATAAGTGGACTCCTAGGAATCTGAAGGAGCTCACTGTCTCCACCACGTCCCCATTGATGTAATCTGACTGGGACTGGGATCAGCACAAAAGCTAATCACTTGTTTTATTTTTTTATTTTTTTTATTTGGGGGGGGGTGATAGAAGGAATATCCATTGTCCCAAAATAAATAAATAAAAGAATAAATAAATAAATAAATACATGTGGAAATATAAAGACAAATTAAAAAAATACATAAAGGAATAACTATGAGCATTTTTCTTTATTTTCACATTTATTTGTTCATTTATTTCTACATATATATATTTATTTATTCATTTATTTCTGTATTTATTAATTTATGTATATATATTTTTACGTATATTTATTCATTTTTCCCATTGAAATTTTTGTGTTAATTTCCACATATTTTTTTTTTATTTTTCTATTTATTTTTTATATCGTTTAAATTATTTATTTTTATTTTTCTATTTATTTCTGTGTTCTTTTTCGCATATATTCTCCTTTATATTCTCCCATATATTCTTGGGGCCAAGCTGTCAATCACCTGGCTGTGGGCGGGCCTTCCTTCCTGCCTGTCCCCGGCACAGCGAGCTGCTGGCGGAGCTCTGAAAACATCAAAAAAAGTTTTAATTCAGCATTATTTTAATCAGTTGGCCATATATTCAAAATATAAGCAGCTACTTTCTCGTATGAAAAAATCTCAAAACTTAATTTGGTGACAGCTATTCAACGCTCTGAAGCATCAACTGTTTTCCTGACACAACGAGGGAGAAATCTCATCACTTCATGAGGCTTCATCTGCCCATCGCTACTATTCAGATGACCAGGTAAAGAATACTAAATAAGCTTTAAAAGTTATCTCCATTAACATTTTACCCCTGAAACATATCGAAATAGGATATCGAAATCCTTTCTGTAAATATCAGGGCTAGGTGAAGATTGGCTTTGTAAGCCAATCCTCAAAGCTATGTAATTTATGGCTTTAAAAAAATTTAAACATTTAAAAATCCAGAATTTTAAGCAACAATTCTAATAACAGGACATAGTAGTACGTATGCTAGCACCACCTACAGAAGCTCCAGTTTCACCTACAGTATATACTTGACTATAAGCCAACCCCCCGATTTTGACCTGTAAATTTAGATTTTTAAAGAAATCCACATATAAGCCAACCCCCTGATGTTGTTCCATTAGTTCAGCAAATTACCTGTTTTTTTTCTGAGAATAGTCATAGTAATCCTATGATTTTCTGAAAATAATCCACGTACCGGTACTGGTAAACAGCTGATTACCGTAAGTGACATTAGCTAACATTAAGTTTTCTGGACTCCTCTTCCTCATCTGAATCGCATTGATGAAGGTAAGGAAAGCTTTACAGATGAGCTATAATTATCATGGCGCTTATTTAGCTTATTTAGCTGTGTAATTATGGTGATTTTTTTTTTTTTTTNATTTTTTTTTTTTTTGTTAATCTCACCCATTACGTGTTTTCAGTAATTATCCTGTACCTGAGTCGATGTGGGCCTGTCTGTGTGCTGGACATTCCTCCATACAGAGTTTTGGAATTCCTTCAGCCGACCTCCTGATGTTGTTCCATCAGTTTATTTGTTTAGCAAATTACCTGCTTTTCTGGGTATTGTCATAGTATTCCTGTGATTTTCTGAAAATTATCCATGTACCAGTAAACATATTTCAGCAGCTGATTACCATAACTGACCAATCACAACAGAGCTTACTGGCCACCGCAAAATGTGTTGGATAAGATGTTTAGTCAGGAAATACATCATTCTAAGGTATGATTTAAACTATTTTCCATGGGTAGTGGTAATGGGTAGTTATTTCCACTCCTGAAAATTTTGTTCTCTAGGATACAATTTGAATTAAGCTTATTTGTATAAGCCGACACCCCGATTTGCGTTGTGAAATTTGGTTAAAAAAAAAAAAAAAAAACTCTGCTTATACTCGAGTACATACAGTATGTTGGGTAAATTGACCAGTAGGCCAAATACTTGAAGCTGTGTTTCCACTGTAGTCGGTCCAGTCATACTAAAGCTCAGCCTGCAGAATACTGATGTGGGTTCACACATATATTTGCAGTCAGTGCTCTCCACACACTCCTCCAGGCCCTCAGATCACATTTCCAATTCCTCCACTGAGCACACAAACACACACACACACACACACACACACACACACACACACACACACACACACACCAGTGCTGACACAGAGGAACACACACACACCCACAGACACCACTACACACTTCTACAAACACTTAGTCACAGACACGGAAACACAAGGCCAAAAGACATATGCACACTTAGGCAGAAATACACACACGCACACACACACACGCATGAAAGCAATCACACATATCACAGTCACATATCTCCCAGCATGCAGCATTCACAGCTGAGAAAACAGATTGGGCTTGTTTGTTTGTTGGGTCTCATCTCCATGTTTGTTTGCAGTACTCCAACCAATGGAAAACTAGCATCTTGAGGATCATTAAATGGCTAAAGGGCACTGTTCTCATTGGCTGAGTGATTCCGCCCCCTCTGAATGTGTATCCATGTTAATATGTGTAAACATGTGTCTGAATGGGTATTTAAATGAGACGGCATACAGCAGACATGCGTGTTTGGAACATCCTTGACAGGCAGACACAAAAGCCGACATGATTAGTAGTGTTTGGGTGAAGGCAGGTGTCGGCGCTGTGCTGGCGTTCAATTCTTCACGTCAGTACGGAACACATTGAGATACTTCTTGTGAGTCGGCTGGCAGGCGGATCCTCTATGACAGTATTGTGGCAGACAAAATATTTTGTTCCCACTGTGATACTATTATTCACAGTGAGAGCTCTGCCTTTTTTCTGCCCCGTTTAGACAAGTTGTAATTGAGTAGAATTTCTCTTGAGGATATGAATTTCTGTGGGGTTAAATGAGAGAGTAAATATACCGTATATACTCGACTATAAGCCGACCCCTGATTTTGACCTGCAAATTTAGATTTTTAAAGAAAANTACCGTATATACTCGACTATAAGCCGACCCCTGATTTTGACCTGCAAATTTAGATTTTTAAAGAAAACAGCATATAAGTCGACCTCCTGATGTTGTTCCATCAATTTATTTGTTTAGCAAATTACTTGTTTTTCTGGGTATTGTCATAGTACTCCTGTGATTTTTGATTTTTTTTGTTTTCTGAAGAATCTCACCCATTACGTGTTTTCAGTAATTATCCTGTACCTGAGTTGATGCGGGTCTGTCTATGTGCTGGACATTCCTCCATACGGAGTTTTGGAATTCCCTCAGTCGACCCCCTGATGTTGTTCCATCAATTTATTTGTTTAGCAAATTACTTGTTTTTCTGGGTATTGTCATAGTACTCCTGTGATTTTTGATTTTTTTTGTTTTCTGAAGAATCTCACCCATTACGTGTTTTCAGTAATTATCCTGTACCTGAGTTGATGCGGGTCTGTCTATGTGCTGGACATTCCTCCATACGGAGTTTTGGAATTCCCTCAGTCGACCCCCTGATGTTGTTCCATCAATTTATTTGTTTAACAAATTACCTGTTTTTCTGGGTATTGTTATAGTATTCCTCTGCTTTTCTGAAAATAATCCACGTACCAGTAAACATGATATTTATTTCAGCAGCTGATTACCGTAACTGACGGATCACGGTTTACTGGCCACCGCAATATCTACTGGATAAGATCTTTAGTCAGGAAATACATCATTCTAAGGTATGATTTAAACTATTTTCCATGGGTAGTGGAAATTTCCTTCTCTGGGATCCGATTTGAATTACTCGTGTATAAGCCAACCCCCAATTTGCATTGTGAAATTTGGTAAAAAAAAAAACAACTCAGTTTATACTTGAATATATATGGTAAGCCGCGGTGAACNAATTTGGTAAAAAAAAAAACAACTCAGTTTATACTTGAATATATATGGTAAGCCGCGGTGAACAGTGACCTTTGGCTTCCATGGCGATTACCAAGCTGTGTTAGGTATCATTAATGTGGATTGTGGGGAGTTGGCGGTGTGTAACAAGCAGCGGCGGAGATTAAGACGTCCCACTGTAGATGATGATTGCCTCTGTCAGTCCTCTCTGTTAAAGACCCCACCCCCCACACCCACCTCCATGCTGCCTTTGTGTTTTCATCTCTCATTTAGTTGCACAACGTGTCACTCTCCTCGTCTCTCCCGTCTCCTTTTCTTCTCTTCCTCCGTCCCTCTCTCTCACACACGCTGTGAAGCATCAGGGAGCAGCTCATTGGTCAGAGACATCCATCCAAATGGCTGCCTTTGTCAAAACAAACCAACACAAATACTCTCCCTGAACAAAAAGTAGCCACAGCATGAGCAGCAACACCTCTCTAATATTTTTGGGCCTCTGGCTGTGCTAACAGTAAAATTGGTGTTGTTTGAATGTCTGGAACATTTTGCTCTTTGCCTCCATCTGTGTAGTTATAGTTCCACACAAAGATGCCAACAGGATCCTCGTGCCTTGCCAGCAGAAACAAAGATTTTCCAGTTGAATGAAGCTGCCAATTACAAAGTCAAAACTGCAACTGAGCTTGTCATGTTCTGTAGCACAATTTCATATCAATCAAGCCTGTTGTCAAATTCAGTCAAGTCATATTTGGAACATTCATGTTCCCATATTCTGAGTTGAATGCTCATGCTTCGTGTATGTGTGTGTTTATGTGTTAATAGCTGCGAGCCCATGCAGTGGACATGAACGGTAACCAGGTGGAGAATCCAATAGATCTCTACATCTACGTGATCGACATGAATGACAACAGGCCTGAATTTCAGAACCAGGTCTACAACGGCTCCGTGGCAGAGGGATCCAAACCAGGTAAGACTTCCTTCTGTCTGTATCAAAGAAAGCTCTGCATGTTACACCATATTGATTTATCCTGCATCAACACTCAACACAAACGTAACTTTGAGAAAACTAAACGCGGACATGTTGTTCGCTGATTGATTTCCTTTCTCAGACAAGTTTCCAGTCTTTCTGAATGGATTTTCATGCATACAGAAACAACTGAAAACCAGGCTGCGTTCTTGGAGGAAAAATATACCCAACAACAAAATAAAAGCTCAACTCAATAACTCTTAAATTGTCTTGAACATCCAAAACACCAGCATGCCCTTCATGCCAGTATTTTCATACTTGTTTGTGAGGATGTGTATGTTCCACAGAGACACAGAAACATTGGACGGTATCATCCCATTTATACCAGGATCGTTTTCTAAGTCATTCATTTGTTTATAAACCAATTTTTGATCTCGCTTTAAAAAAATTTAACTTTTGTTCCTTTCTTAGAATTCCTGTTGCATGTGTAACTACACAAATATCTAATAGCAGGAAAGGATTTCATTTACTTTCATTGCTATTTGCCTGTTGCAGCAGAGGACAGGAGAAATGGATAAATGTCTTTTTGTGCACTAAAGCATTGCAAAGGTTTCAACATCAGGATAATACATCACCTTAGGTTTTCACAGAATATATTAAAATGCTAAAATAAATAAATAAATAGAGAGAGAGAGAGAGAGAGAGAGAGAGAGATTCAGCCTGACTTGTAAAATTCGACAGCATTTAGTTCCAGTCTAGTCATTGAGGAGGCCCCACACACACACACACTGCTTGATAAAGGTCTTTTGGGCAGGTTTTGACAGCCATCGCGCCCAGTTGCAGACCAGAACAACCACAACACCAACGCTTTGAAAAGGTCACACATAACACATCAATCTTACGTAACACGTGTTCAGATGAACATGTTGAAGGTTAGCGTGTGCTTATGGTTGTATGTTCTCACTGTTCAGCCTCTGAAGGCAGCCTGTCTTCTTCACATTATGTGAGGTAACGTGGTTTTTCCATACGTTGTTGAAGCCAAATTCAGCTTCTGCGTCCATAGGGTTGTCTTGATACGTGGCCACATGATGACTATGAATAGGATCCTGATTCTATCTTTGTTCCATGTTATTTAGTTTCCCTGCCTGGCAAACATTTATTTTTTCTGTGTAGACTTTATTTCTCCAGATATTTCTGACTAATGAGCAGAGCGAGTGTTGTCACATGACTTTTGCTGATATATTTTGGTTCAATTGGATGGTTTCCTGCCAAGTAGTAAATTGCAATGTTGTAAGATTTTAGTCCCTAAACGGACTTCAGGTCTGAAACTTACAGTAGCCTTAAATAGAGTTGGACTTCAGCCCTGCAGCCAAGGATTTGGGTTTGCTGTGAAACTTATAGTAAAGTTCAGATGAGGGCAAGTTCATGACATATTTGTGTTATCTTGCTTGGCTTTATCATTACCAGCAGAGCGAGGACAGATGAAAACTTTCCCTTAGAATAAGTGAACAGGTTGGTGGTCAGAGACAAGAGCAGAATGTACAAGCAACTCTCGTGTCTCAACTCGAAGAACTCGTGTTGTAACAATCAGAGACCTTCAGGTCTGATTGTTCATGTTTGCCTTTACACCGCTCAGATGTTGTTCTGCTGTAGAGTTTAATCTCAGAGGGTTTTGTAAACAATATCAGAAGTGTGTGTTAGTGTCTGTGTATTTGTGTTCGTATAGATGGATGAATGAGTACGGATGTGTGTGTGTTTGTGTGTGTGTACTGGTTACTCCTCACTGCAGTGTAGATCTATATACCAAGCTCCTAATTAGCAAGGGCACCCAGACATTCCAGGAGCTCCAGTAATTTCTGAGTTTTATCTTTGTGAGCTCATACAAGGAAAGAGCCTTTAAATTCAGATTTATTTTAAGCAGGATGGAATCTGTGATACCAGTTAACAAGTGACGTTACACGTATTATTTGATCTGCTCTGAATTGTACAGTTGCTGCCAAGCTGTTTGTGGTGTCGTGTGTTTTTGTTGCTGTAAAAGACATAATCACCACATTTGGTGGGAAGTGCAACATGTTTTGTCTTCTGCTCCTTTATTGCTCTGTGAATTGATGCATTTTAATTGGGGAACATGCACCATCAGGCTATGTCGGCTTAATTGCCTGTTTAGTTGAAGTAAACAGGAAAATCTGCCATTAATATCTGATGTATATTCAAACAGATGTTTTTATACTTTTCCGATTCATTTAACCCTTAAAGATATTATCCATTAAACATTAAACATACATGTGAATTAATGCAATTTATTAATTAAGGCAAGTCAAAAACAAGAAATTTTAAAAAAGTAAATGTGAGTGAATATTTTGTCACAAAACCTAAAACAGTTAAAAGAAAACAAATTAAAAAGGAGAATTTGAAATGTTTTCATCCCTATAAGGATTAGTACCATTTAATCGGACTCTGTGCTTTTATCGCTTGGTACAGTTTGTTTGGTCTGAACGCAGCGATCGCACTGGGATTGCTGCTTCAGACCTGCCCAATCAAAACAACCACATCAAGACCCTTTTGAGGAACTAGGTCCAGTCAGAAACAAACGCTGGAGCAGTTTGTGTGTGATCATGATTGGAAGTAGTTCTGAACCAACTACATAGTGATTTATCTTTTAATTGACCTCAAACTAAAGAGGCCAGAGAGGTATACATGATTAATGTGTGCAAAATAGTTGTCAGTAACGTAAAGTGTGTGCGGGTTGTATTTATTGAGCTGAAACATGCAAAAGAAGCGGTATGGTCCTTTAAGTGGTGGTCACCACCAGGACTTATACATAATTCACCCTCTTTGTAATGTCAGTTAGGGACAGTTAGTCCGGATGTTGGAATGGTGACAGGTCTAGTCCAATACAGATATTTTTTTAAACAGATATTTTCCCCCACCTTTAAAAAACAAATATATATATATCCACACAAGCATCATTTTACAAAATATCTCTGTCCACACGAGAACGCTCGAACGGCTACAAACGCATGCCGGGCCAGCAGGTAGCGATAAAGTCTGAATCAGCGACAGGTCAAATAACAGAGAAGAATGTTCTGAGCAGTAATGTAATGTGCAGCAATGCCAAGTTAACTTGCAAACTTGCGACTGCTACTGCTATTTGCTATTGCTATTGCTAACCAAATGTAAAGAAACCGGTACGGTACTGGTACATTGTTGTTGTTGTTTCTTCTGGCGCATGCTCATTGCACATGCGCAAGTTTAGTTCTGACATCACCGTTTCCCAAAATCTCTGTTTAACACGTCCACACAGATACACAGAAAGCGGAGTTTTTAGAAATCTGCACTTCAGAGCCATTTTAAAAATCTCCGTTTTAGTGGCCTAAAACGCCCATTTGCGTGTGGATGAGAGGCCAGAACACAGAGGAAAATATGCGTTTTGTAAAATATCCATATTAGTGTGGACAGGGCCTTAGTTTTATGTCAGTTAGGGACAGTTAGTCTGGTTGTTGGGAACCAGTCTGTTTTGTCAGTTAGCATTGTGTGGAAATAAACGGCCTCAGAAGTGTGCAGCCAGAAGAGAAGCTTTCAGATCTTGTCAGTCTCAACGACTCCTACAACTACATATTTTATTACACAG
The DNA here is from genome assembly GCA_014773175.1 of Lucifuga dentata. NCBI lineage: Eukaryota > Metazoa > Chordata > Actinopteri > Ophidiiformes > Bythitidae > Lucifuga > Lucifuga dentata. Next base: position 28,120 of record VXCM01001700.1, read on the forward strand.
TTTGTTGGCTTAGTTTTTCTTGTATATGACCCAAATTATGACTTTGCCTTGGAACTTGTGCCACTTTGGCCATTGTTCCATGTTAAAATAGCTAGCATAGCATACAGTAGCTTCTTCCTGTTTTGGGTTCACGCTTCTGTGCCCATTTCTCACCATGATCACTCTCCGTGGTGAAAATGTCACTTATCATGTTAAACCAAGTTAGTTTATAAAAAAATTATGAAATGACCATTAAATGTGAAAACTAATAATTCAGTGTTATTGTCTTGCTATCTATCAGGTTCAATCTCAGAATTTTTGTCTTCTGATTTAATTTCTACATTTTTGTGTGACCAGTTTAATTAAAGATTTGAATCTTATGTCCACTCAAATAAATTATCAGAGATCCAACCCACAGAGTACTGAATAATCCAAATCTATAGTTTAAAAGTGATCTCAAAAGACAATAGCAACAACACAAATTCTTTATGAGTTATAAAGCAGGAAAAAGTTTATTTTCTTTTAAATCCACAGCAAAAGTGGAACATGAGGACATGCGTTAATCTGCATTCATGTTACACCTCTGCATCTACAATACCGGGATATCAAAGGGTCTCTGAGGTGTTAACAACATATGATTTCCCATCTAACGCCGTTTGAAAGCATCAAAGAGGACCTACAGGGAACCGCCCTTATCACCGTCACCAGATGTTACGTCGTGTGAGATCTGATCAGTCTGTCAGCTAGGATCACTTTGAAACAACTTCATTTTTCATTTTCTGCCAGAGGAAGCCCGCCATATTCCAGAAATGAACCTGCAACGAACGGAATTTAATTTTCTGTAGGTAATCAGACATAACAAGACAATAGGTTCCGTACCAGAATAAATTATCTGATCAAATTCAGGTTTTGTTTTTATGGTAATTAAGAATAGATGAGATTATGCTAATGCTGCGTTCGACAGATCTCAGAACTCGGATTTTTCCAATTTCCTACTTAGAAAAATGCATTGGAACGGCACTTGAAATTGGAGCTCAGACTGGGAAATGATCTACCCAAACTTCACAAGTATGACGTCACTCAACATGGCAGCGCCTGTGGAAGCGAGCTTTGTGAATGGAAATGATCAGCTAAAAGGCAAATAAAGTATTTTTTCTTAGTGACATTGAAATAAAAAGGTCAAAATATATCGCCAAGTTAACTATCTGTAGTGTATAATAACTGTTTGTCATTGACAAGTGTAAATAATTTCAGAATATTACTTCTCTGCACAAATGTTTAATACCCACTGTGATAATATCATTGTAAAACAACACAACCAAACAGTCCTGTAGTCTAACTTTACTTTAGTTAACATTTATTGCTAAATTTATTTAATCTTATAGTATTTATTGGTGTTCAGATATTCAGCTAAGAAGCAGCTAAAGATATAAATATAAAGCTGTTGAATCTGTGCAGGAAGCAGCATAGGTAGTAGGTAGTTCTTGGCGTGTTATATGGTCAAAACATTTCGCCTATGACCCCTGACTCAAACAAACATGCCTACACATACAGTATACACAACTAAAATAAAAACATGTAGCACAACGCTTATTGTGCAAAAGGGAGGCCATCCAAGTTTTGTGACCTTTTACCAAATCCTGGACAGCAACATTTTTAGACAGTCCTTGTATTAAAAAGAAAAAAAACACTCTGAGAAGTACCTCAGAAAAAAATGGCATGACTTCTCTTTCAAAAATGTGGCTGGATCAGAGGATCTGCTTTGACTGTTTTTGTGAATGTTTGTGTGTTATTGTCTTTGTACATGACTGGAGATCAGTCCGGGGTCTTTTTTTTTTTATGCCATTCATGCTAAACACTCCAGCAAACTTCATATAAACTAGAACTTTCAGGGTGAAAATACACGTCCTGCAAGGCTCAAGATGTGGCGATTCAGACTTTTGCAGTGTGCCTTGGTCAGGACCTTTGTGGTTCCTGTTTCTGTAACCTCCCCCTGGCTGTGATTGGTCAACATAACACATGGCTGCTTGTGTCACTAGTGGGGACCAGTGGGTACAGCTCAACTTTTGTTTGAACGTTTGTCGAATGAACAGAGAAGATTTTCCATCATCCTTCCTGCTCTGATTTAAAAGATGAATGCACCATCTCCTTCTCTTCTTCTTTGCCTTAATTTTATTTCTAAACAAACTGCAGCCACTGCCAACTCATCTCACCGCCCAACGTGAGTCTCTTTCACCGTCGCCACGGAAATAGGCGACCCTTGACCATTCTGCGTGCGTATTAGCAGAGATCCTGCACACGGCAACATAGGATGTGTTCACCGGCGTGTTCTTTTCTGTTTCATCTTTCATCTTTTGAAGTATGCTTGGGCATATAAAGGCACATCATAGATAGGCACATCATAACCCTGAATATGAGGAAGCTCATAAAAAATATAGATCCAAAGGTTATCTGTGTCTCAATGACAACAATTTAAAAGATTCCAAACAGCAACATATTCATCTGATCTGGCCTTTGCACTGAGATATGGATGCTTCCAGTTTCAGACAAGGTCTTCTTTGGTCTTCAGAGAATTGTGAAATCATTAGAGGTACTTGTGTGACCGCTTCAGCGCCACGCCGACCTTTACTCCTCCTCTTCTTTTAGCCTATACTCTACTGCTGCTACTTTTAGTATTGCAGTCTCTACCTTCCCAACACTAATGAGAGTTATTATCCTCTTTTACCTTCCATTCCCTGCCCTCACTTCCCCCATGCTTTTTTTTTCCATGTTCTTATTAAATCCTACCACCTGTGATCTCATCTTCACTTTTGTTTTCTACTTAGCAAATTCCTCCTGTGCTATCTTTGCATTGGTTTGTGTTTTTCTTCCTGTCACTGCTCTCTCTCTCTCTCTCTTTCCCTCTCTCTATCTCCTTCTCTCCATCCATCTTGCTGTCTTTTCTCTGCTTCCTCCTCTAACTGGGGAGGCAGATGTTGACTCTGGCTGACTAATGTTTTGGCTGCAGATCGACCTCACCGGTGATCTCTACTCATGTGACCAAAATGGCCAACAATATCCGTGCCTGCCACCAGTTAAATTTTCAGCTCTAGTGATTTTGGTGGAAAAGCAATTAGGATTTGGAATTAGTGTTCAAATTAAAAGGGAATTAAACAGGCTCAGAGATTAACCCCTTCAAGCATGGCAGCCCCTCTTTGGTCATCATCATCATCATATCACTGCATCCTGTTATAAAAATGAAAGATAGCAGCAGCAATGTGATTCTCAGCATCACAGCTTTTTTCCTCCCCGTGGGGCTGAAAGGTTGATTATATATTGGCGCTGTCTGCAGTAGAATAACGATAATTGTTTTTCTTCTTCCTGTCTTTACTTGGACAAAAGTGACAAATCCTGCTTTGAAACTTAATGAAGTTTGAAATAGAATTCTAGGCTACAATTATCCTGTCCACGCAGGCTGTCACAGGAATGATGGTGCCATCTAGACCCAGTCATGGAGTCAGGCCAAGGAGACACCTGTAGCTTTTCAAACCCACAGAGACCTCAGATCCAGCTGGTCTGGATGACCTTTGAAACATTTTACATTTATAACTTACTTACACAGGGTGTCCCAAACAATGTATATACACTCTGAATGGTTATAATGTTTATTAAGATATATCTAAATATCTAGGTTATATAATCCAAGTTAAAGAAGACAAGTGTAGAATCTTTTGCTTTGCCTTGCTTCTGCCATGACTTCAAATCAATTGCACTGTAAAAAAAAAGAAAGTTTGAGTGAGTTATAATCATTCAAAGTGTGTATACATTTTTTTTGGGGACACCCTGCACTGTAAAACGTGACAAGTTGATCTTACTTAAAAAAATCTAGGAAATCGATTTCCTTGTAAAAGGTAAGTAAATATAACTATTAGTCTTAAGTTATGTTTATGTTATGTCTACTTGAACTTAAGACTATATAGTTATATTTACTTACCTTTTTCAAGGCAATCGGTTTCCTAGATTTTTTTTAAGTAAGATCAATTTGTCACGTTTTACAGTTATAGATAGACAGATAGATAGATAAGATAAGATAAGATGAACTTTATTAATCCCACACTGGGGAAATTTACATGTTACAGCAGCTTTAGATTCAGAGTACAGGGAAACAAGTGATAAAAATACAAAGTAGAGAAAATACAATATAATACAAGATATTTATTATTATTATTATTATATATTTACTTCTGCTGTTAAATAAATATACCAGATGTGTTTGTTGCTTNTTATTATTATTATTATTATATATTTACTTCTGCTGTTAAATAAATATACCAGATGTGTTTGTTGCTTGCTAATTTTAGATACAAAGCACCCAGTGTCATGATTATTGAGGCAATCAGAGTAAATTAGTTGCTGAGACATTTTTGGGTGCCAGCTAACGTGAAAGCAGTCTTAAATTTAAAACACTATGAAACACTATGTGTGCTACAATTATGATTTCATTTTGACTGACACTTTGACTTGTCTTAGCAGGAAAAAAAAGCACAATAAAAAGCTAATAAGATTAATGATATCTCAGTTTTATTTCCTGTAGATGTGGTGGTGAAGCAGCACAAGCCTCACAGCACTCAGTCTACATTAAAATGACACGATTCCATTCTTATTCATATGATTCCACGTTTGTCATTAGAAGACAGAAATGGGACAACTTGTAAACATTCATGCTGTCAAAACACAAAAATGGTGATTGCTATTGTTACTAATAAGTAACAATAGCACACGCAATGAATATGGTAGTTTTGCCACAGTCATATGGCAGTCCTAGTTGGTGGCGTAGGGGTAGGAAATAATGTAAATGTACTGAATTAGCATAGCATGAGGGAATAGTAGTCCTGAATTTACCCATCATAAGGAACTCTCATTTGTTTGTTTTTTAGAGACTTATGTATTATTTAGCAGGTTATGTTGGAATATTCAGAAGAATACCAATTTCTAAATTGGGATTTTTGATACGAGTCTAAAGTGCAACATGTATAAGTTACACCTATCCAAAAGGTCTATCGTTCTTCCTTCCCTTTCTTTGCCGTCTCCACCTCACATTAAACCCTTTTTCCTCTGCCCTTGTCTTCCTTTTTTTTTTAAGTTTTCCCTTGTGTTCCTCTTTCAAGCATGTTCATTTTTCTCTCTTCTCTCTGCTGTCTGCCTCCTGTGAGCTGGCAGTCTCCTTCTCTGTGTGGCAACAGCGGCAGCCTGTAAATGGCTGCCTGATGGAAAGTGACATTTTCACGGAACCCTGCGAGAGAGGCGAGGTGATCTCTCCCTTTTCCTGCACAAAGTGCTCCTAATTGCCTGGTTGCATTTGTGAGCCCAGCTGACAAGCTCGCACAAATCAATAATTGTGCTCGGGAAAGATGCAGGGACACAGGCCTCTCACCCTGTATACGTGCAGCAAACACACACACAAACAGACTCATACACATGCAGCTGTACGTAAAAGTGAGCATCTCTTGTAGCCTTATTCTGCATCCTTACCCTCACACTCGCACACACTCTCCCTCCCCTCCATCCCTGCGCTGTCTGCCTTAAATGGCAGTGTTTATCTGTGATTCTAAGACAAATAGGGAGAGAGCATCGGCGCATTAAGGGCAGCCACGGTGCCGCTGAAGGCTGAAATAATGGATGGTGGAAATGGCAGAAGACCCAATGCTGCTCATTACTAAATGGACTCTGCAAAGGTGGAAACGTTGCCTTGCTAGCTTGCTATATACAGCAGACAGAAGATCACAGCTTGAAATAAGGGCTTATTTAACAGGCTTTTTTTTGTTTGTACTTTGTAATATCTCTCACTCGTAAAGTTTGTTGCAAAAGAAGCAAGCATGTCACTGCAACTTGCAAAGGCTGATTGAATTACTTCTGTGTACACAAATGGCTTTCTTATCTTGTCTGACTTTTTCCTCTGCCTTATTTTTGATATTTTCTCAAATTCATTAACATTAATGCACTCGGAAGCAGCTGTCATGTTCGATGTTTTTTTAGAATGTGCGGGAAGGACCTTGAAAAGCACATCAGAGCATTTTAATGAATGTCACAGCTTGTTTACTTGTCTCGCTTTTTCCTCATCTTGACCTCCGCTGTTGTCTCCTCCTCTTCCAAGCTATTTTCAACAGCTAACTTTCTCTCCACAGGCTCGTCTGTGATGCAGGTGACGGCCAGCGACTCAGACGACTACACCACGGCGAACGGCATGGTGCGCTATCGCATCCTGTCACAGACACCCCACAGCCCCATCCCCAACATGTTCACCATCAACAGTGAGACTGGAGACATTGTTACAGTGGCGGCGGGCCTGGACAGAGAGGTCAGTGTGGGTGTTTGTGTTGCTGACATGTATGTTAAACTAGCAGTTATGGATAAATTGTGTATTAACAAAATAATCAAATCCAAATTGCCATAAACTGACAGTGCGTCCTCTCGTAAGCTCGTTTAAACAACGAGTCATCCATATTTGGCAAATGACCAAATCTTATTATTATTATTATTCATCTCTGGTGGAGAAACTGTTGTGGCAACAGCAAATAATTTAAGACAGAAGCAGAATTCTAGGCTAGAAAGTACCAGAGCAGCGATGTCTTTTTAGGCCATTCTGGAAGTTCGCTCCACCACAGGTTCCCTCGGCAGGTTTTCAGTTCTTTTTTTTTTNTTTTTTTTTTTTTTTGTAGACTTTTCAATTCATGCAGAGAATAAGCTCTGTGGGTAACAAAGACACTCACACATTTTGTTCAAAGAAGTACTCCCCACACATCCATGCCCTTTTTACCACATTTAACCCGCACCTTATTAAAATTGATTTTTAAAAGAACACATAACTACAATAAAAACTACAGTTGAGACATTAAAGAGAGTAATTATAGTTATAGTGAAAAATGTGACAACTTGTGTTAACCACATATCTTATTTTGTGTATAATTAGATCAAAAACGTAGAAGGAAAAAAATGTATGAAATCTAGCGAGGAGGAGGAGGAGGAGAAGGAGGAAACTATGGTTAACGCCCTTTTCATACCTTGCATTTAATAGCGATTTTGTTATCTGGATTCTGTCATCAGATCTTAGCAGGTAAGGCTATTAAAGCCCTTCTTGCTCCATGGACAAGCTTCATCAATTTTCTAAAATGGCTAATAAGTTTATTCGTGGCTGTCGTAGGTACAGATACCCACTTACAGCAAGCTTCAGCTCCTAATTCAAAATAACTTTATTAAAAAGAGCGAGCAGGAAGATGAGGTGGGGTGATGTCTTCAAATTGTGGCTGGATTGCATCTCACAAATGTGTCCCAGCTGAACATGTTGCATTTGCATCTTGCTAATTTTGGCGTTCCGATCGCAGTGTGCTGCGCCTGCATATATGTTTTCCATCAACGTGTTTTTCCTAATATGGATAATATATCTGGATATAGATCTCTGCACTTTATCCCATCTTTGTTTGATTTCTGTTCTCACGCACTTCAAGTTTGTGTCCAAATACAGATGTCATTTTGAAGACACGGATATTAGTTTTGCTTTATGTCCCTGATGGATGATTCTTTGTGTTGCATTTTAGAACTTTAGCTGTTTAAAGCTTATTTAGTAACTCAGCTGCACCTCAGCCACCAGAGGTTAAATATCTCAACAGTAAGTACAGTAACTAAACCTTAAGAACTCAGTGACTCTTTTACACTATCTTCAAATAAGATTTTTTTTAAAGAGCCCTTTTCTTATTCTGTTGAAATAAACTTGACATATTTAATGTTTTTCTCAGAGCGTAGAGCAGGTTCAGGCGCAATGACAAAGCATTTTCAACGCCACTCTCCTGACATGGCCCTCAGAGTTTTCCTCTTTATTGTCCTCTTTAGTTTCATCCACTGCTGGTGTGTTTGTTGCTTGCCAAGGTCTTGCGCACACAGACACACACACACACCACACACAACATTGTCCCTACTCCATCTCCCATTTCATACTGCTAATGAGGGAGGTCACACAGGGTCACCTTTTGTTTATCCCAGACAGCGTCAGGTGGCTGTGGGCAGCAGTCTGTCATGGCAGACCGTTCACCCTGCGGCCACATCTCTCTCACTCTCTCTCTCACTCTCTCTCTTACTCACACTTTTCTTCTCTCAGTGGTCCAAGATTCAAAGAAAGCTGCAGCTGGCAAATTGGCGAAACGCGATCATTACGATGACAATCTCATCGCCGTAACTTAGTTGGCTGATTTTACTACAGACATAAAAGCACCGTTGAGTGTGACTCGTAATGTTTATACTCTGAGAAGTCCTGCTGGTCCCTCTTAGCTGGAAACTTGGCCAGGCGAAATTTGGGAAATTAAAAAAGGATCTTTACCAACACGGAGGCAAGTGTATTTGAAGAATAATTATGGTTAAAATCTAACATAACCAGATTTTGATAACAGAATGCAAAACATCACTGTTCATTTCTTCTCCAAGTTTTATACAGAGTCGGCACGGCACAAAGGCGTGAATCATTTGTGGGACAATATACAGTAAATGAGTGTAGTGAATGCAGGCCAGCTCTGTGTTCCGTTTCCAGCTTGGCCCGGGCTGCAGCAGTAGCAGCAGCTGATCTGAGTGAGAGAAAGCTCATTAATCTGAACACATCAAGCCAGGCTCCGTCCCACCTGCCTCTGATCCTCCCACTAAAACTGGGACACACCTGGGAGTTCACCCACCTGCTGTCAAGGTCATCCACACAAACACACCAACACAAGGGCTCGCGGTCGACACGCTCCTGCTCAGTTTGTGTTTGTTGCGTATATGCGTTAAAGCAGACGCACACACAGCGAGGAGCAGCCGCACATGTAAATGTAATCCCAAGCGTCCCGCTGGATACATGCAACCAGAGCATTGTACACACAAGCTGATACAAAAAAAAACATGAATATTCCTACACACTGCACAGAGCCGTGAATACATTCTGTAAAGAACTCTTCAGCCTCATGCATATACATTCTCTCTCTCTCTCTCTCTCTCTCACGTTAGCTAATCCTCCTCCACAGCGCTGGTGTCTAATTAGAATATTCATGTGCTAATTAAGGGGTGAAACAGGTTCTCTCGTGCTGTGGAAACCAGGGGGGTACATGGAGGTTAGCTTGGTATCACTTACCGCTGACATCACTGAATACCAATTATCCTCTCTAACTCACCGCCTGTGACTCTCACCCACCCAGCTCTCACACACTTCTGTGTGTTCCAGCTCACAGGCTAATAAGCTGGGATAAACCCCATTCATGTGTGTCTGACTCATTGAGTTCTAAATGTAAGGTTTTGAGAGTTGGGAACTGGAAGTAGTGAAGGTTAGATTAAGGTCAGAGGTCAGGCATGTATCAGGACATGATTAATTTTAGGTTTGGTGGTCAGGGAAATAATATTAATGAAACTTCCTCAGAAGTATATAATAATAGCTATCAGAAAACAAAACACTCTCTATATACAAAACAGGCAGTCCCTGGGTTACGAACGCCTGACTTACGAATAACCTGTACTTACGAACCGACCGCCATAAAGCCTATTAAATTAAAAATTTGAGTTACATACAGTGATTTGTAATAATGAGGTGCGCACTACTTTATGACGCACGTCAAAACAAAAGAAGAATGCCTCTTCCAATATGCAAGACATCAAGGAGCGAGTGTAAGTGTTAACCTACATGTTTTTTTTATATCCCCCTCCCCACACACACACACACACACACACACACACATTTTCTCTCTCTCTCTCTCTCTCTCTCTCTCTCTCTCTGTTTACGATGTTTTAGGATATCTAGAAGTGTTTCTTTAATGTTTCTTATGCATAGAAAGGTAAAATATATACGCTAGATACGCACCTTATGTAACTGTTCGACTTACTAACAGCCGTGGGCACGGAACTCGTTCGTAAACCGGGGACTGCCTGTATATATACTTTTTATATACACACACACACACATACAGTACATATATACTGGGAGTTTGTGGTTCAGTCCATCAATTGTCACCGAAGACCTCTGGCCATGACTTCATAATAAAAGTTTATTAAAATCTGAATAAAAATTTTAAGGGTATTAGTAGTGTTTTGTAATTAATTTGTTTAAATATAATGAGGATATGTTATCTTGAACTTATCTGATGCTTTATTAACACATCTACATATTTGCTTTGCTGTCTTTGAGATCTTTATTGTCGTAAATGCAGACTAGGATTTGAGATTCTTGTTTGGGTGTATAATGGAGGAAGTTTTTAGCTAATGAAGTGCATTTGTGGTGCAGCAGGTAGCAGGATGTGTGTTTTGAGCCTCAGATGGGCTCGGTGTGCCACAGCTGGTGTCGCTGTTCTCTCTTTGCGCTTCTCTCTCCATGGCACCTGCTGTACTGGCAGGCAGAGCTGTTGTCTTTTATTTCCCTGGGCTGTCTCAGTCTCCCTTGAGTCCCTGTTTGGCAGGGATTGGCGTGGCATGGTGTGGCGTGGCATGCTGCCGTTCAGCCTGGGCACCAGGCTGATGCCAGAGCCAAGTTGGACTGTTCCGTATTCGATTAGGACATCGCCTGGACTGTCTCAAGGACATGAGTGCCCACAGTCTGGCCCTATCAGGATCTGTCGGGTCCAAATGGGGATTTTGGCAGAGAATCGGCATCCTAATAGGCCTGTGGCTTTATTGTCTCAAAGACATTGAGTTGTATTAACTCACCGTGGTGCCGTCCAGCAACCAGACAGCAAAACTCAGAGCACTCTGAGCAGTCTGCTGAACGAAGAGTATTGATACATATAGGAGGATGATGACTCATTGTGGTCATCCAATCAAGAAAATATCCACTCAGTAGCCACTTTATTATGTTAATCTGTGTATCTAGAACCTCCTTCTCTGAATTATTCAAGGCCTGAATTCAACAGGAGTCAGAAGTTAGAATTTCTGCAGATCACACATCACCATCCACTCCTCCTTAAGACCGATTTTACAAATTAAATTCTGAGACATCACAAGGGTTACTTCCTGTTGGTGCTTTAGTTCAAAAACTAAAGCGTCTCATAGTGGATTCAACATATCCGACATCTAGGAGTGGCTGTATTTTAGTATTTAGCAGTAACAGAATGTAATCTATGTGATGTCAAAAGGTTTTTTTTTACAGCTGTTTTCACTTACTGAACAGTGCTCCCCAGGACCAATAAACTGAATTTGATGTGCACAATTGGTGGAGTACCCCTTTAAAATGTTTGGTTTTGTCGAGAACACGGATATTTACCCTGCTAGGACTTTCATGTTGTTATGAAAGGATGCACCTGTTGAGTAGCACTGTTCCTGTCTGCTGGAGTGTTTAAAAATGCTCGAATGAGGGCCCAAAGTGCCTAATTTGTGGCAAGAACACATTTCTGGCACTGTCAGACATCCTCCAGTCTGTAGCAACGATTTCTTGATGAATCAGTGGATTCATGCTGTTTGTGACTAATTCTCACCTTATCAGTTGCACATTGAAGCAGAAAGCAGAAGTTCTCAAACCAGGTTGCATTTTCCCATTCTTCACTCATCCAGTTTTTAGGATTATGTGCCTCATTTGGTTTCTTACCTGGCGAAAAATCCAACAATGTCTTTGTCAGCTTTAGTCCACTAGCATCGTAGCATACCTTGTTTTCTACATATATATATTGTATTCTGCTCAATGCTTTCTTGTTTTCTGCCTGTTATGTTAAACAGTCTTTGCTTGCTGACTGGCTTTACTTTTTTCCATCTGTTAACGATATGCTGGATCCGTTGTGTCTGGCACCAACAAACAGACTCATCAGCCATCTCTTGTCCATTGTTATGTATAGGTGGAGGATTTAATTTATCCTCGCTGCGCAGCCTGCATGGTTTATCTTTATTTGTGTGCTGTGTTATTCAGCTTTTATTGAAATGTGACTCTGAGCAGTTTGCATAAATGTGTAGGTGTATCTAATAAAATGTATTGTGAGGAGATATTGAGATTTACCATATCTGAGTAAATATCTGCACAATAGGATTTGCAGTAACAGAGCACTGTTTGCATTAAGTTGCTGCTGATTGTGAGCCATATTGTCCTTTTATTATAAAAAGCACAGACCTTCACTTATAATGGAAGGGAAGCATTGGTAGTAGAGATTAAAAAAAAAAAAAAAANAAAAAAAAAAAAAAAAAACACAGACGTTGGTGCATATTTCTCATACTAAGTTAGTTAAGATGAGGGATTACGGAACAGTTAAACTGAATGAAATCAAATTCAGTTCAAGCGAATCAAACTGAATTGAACTGAATCGAACTGGAATCGAAACTGAATTGGAACTGACTCGAACTGAATCGCATTGAATGAAATTGCATAAAATTCATTTAAATTGAACTAAATTGGAACAGAATTGAACTGTTGAATTGACCTGAACTGAATTGAAGTGTCTTGAACTGAATTCAGACACGCATGGAGTGAGTTGAGGTGAAGTGAATCAGCAGTGTGTGTGTGTGTGTGTGTGTNTGTGTGTGTGTGGGAGCAGGGATGTGGGCAACCTGAGGGTTACAGGGAGGGAGAGAGAGAGTGAGAGAGAGAGAGTTGCCAAAAGAAGGAAGGAACTTGGTTTCTACAGTTTTAGCCATGAGTGCCTGAGCGTTTGAGACAGATTGTAAGTGACAGGCTAATGACTGTGGCCAGTAGGAGCCCAGCAGGCTGGAACACAATCCACAAAAGTAAAGTGCATGTACCATTCAGTTTTCCAGGCTCTATCTCTCTCCCTCCCTCTCTTTCTTTCCCTGTGAGTAGTATTTTACCACACACAAGTGAAAACAGGTACAATTAAGGCATAATTAATTCACCACTGTAAGTGTTTCCCTAGAAAACCACCTCTCCGTTTTCTTGTCACACACCATTTCAGACGGTTTTGTTTCAGGGCTAACAAAGTCTCACAGGCACACAAGTCCATTTTCTTACAAACCATGAGCAGCCACGCTGAGACAAGTTGATCTGTCAAATGACCTGGCCCTTCTCTGATGGACTTGTTGACTAGCTAACATCGAGTTGCTGATACCCTGAAGCCATTTTCCTATTTCTTTCTCATGCTTTCCGGATGTTACACCACCTAAATAGTCCTCATGAATAGGGATTGGGGTCTTGTGGAGGTGTTTTTCTGGCCTCTGGTGGCATTCACCTTCTGCAGATTAAGTCTGTGAGGCTCAAGGGCTGTAGGGGAGAAGTGTAGAGAGAGAGAATAAGGTTTATTTTGTACCAGCTCTGAGCACTAATAGAGAGAAATCCTGTTCAGGAGCCATTAGAGAGCCATTTACTGATTTGTTCGGACAGCCACTTTTGTCCAGCAGAGTGTGTATGTGTGTTCTGTATTCATTACTAGACCTGGTGTGTGCAAGCATTTGTCTGTCTCTGTATGCGTCTTTGCATCAGTGTGTACGTGCATGAATGAGTGTGTGTATTCCCACCTGTTCCCACTCACTGGAGCATTAGCGTCTGCAGAGCATACCCTGCAGGAGAGGACAGCCTCATCCCTTCTGTGTGAGAGCTCCACCTGCTGGTTCAGCTCTCATCATTTTTCCCTCACCTGACTAAAGAAAGAGACGTCCATCAAAGCTCAAGTCTGTTAGCTTCCTGCAGCCATCTGGTGCTATTTCTCAATTGATGTATGTGACTGGATCCAAATGAGTCTGCAGAGAGACATGTTCACAGGAGGTTCTATTTACTGAAGTGCTCTATGAAGGAAGATGGTATTGATATTTCATTATGAGCCTAATAAAGGGCAGCTTGTATTGAATTTTCATTAATAGGACTGCTTTGGAGCAGATTAACATGTCCGTGTGCTTCGTAATGACTTGGAGGGACTCTAAATGATTCCAGCTGGGTGTTTTAACTGGTTTTAATGGTCTGACTAATCTAACAATCTGCTACATCCTTCCTGTCTGAGGAAAAAGCCAGAGAGACAAGAGATACAAAGAGACTGCGAGAAAGACAGGCAGACAGAGAGAATAGATAGGCAGCCGAGGTGTGATGAGGAAGACAGCAAGAGATCTGAAGAAGCACAAAGAAGCTACAAAGAAGACAAAAGAAACCAGAGAAATAATGGGAAAACAGCCAAGTCTCCAAAGTAGGATCCAGTAACTCTGCTATCTACTGTATACCTACACAGCCTCTGCCTGGGTTTGTTCTTTTTCCTTCAGGCAGTCGCTGACATCAGTCACTGACCTGCAGGTTGTTAGAACCCGTGACCCCAGGGTGAAAAAGCCAACACTAGCTTAGCAACAACCGAGCATTAGACCATCACACACTGTTGCTGTTGAACAAAGCAGCAGGCCTAGTGTGCCAAATACTGGCCTGTCCTTGGTGTCCGTTCCCCCTGCCTCCTCCTCTGTGCACGCTGACAGAATGGATGCTGGAGTCAGGTGGATTAATAGGAAGAAAAAGAGACAACAAGCTGAGAAGTACACACAGACACACACACACACACACACACACACACACACAGAGGACAGTGTGGTGAGTCTGGGGAGAGACTGAACTTTCAGCACCACGGACAGTGTTACTATATATGAATATGGATGTAGTGCCTCTCTCTCTCTCTCTCTCTCTCTCTCTCTCCCTCCCTCTCCTTACTCTGTCCTTCTCTCTCTCCTTCTCCCTCTCCCCGCCCCCACACTCTCTGTCTGCCCCTCCCCTTCTGCCTTGTCTATTGGTCTGTATGTCTCTTTCTCTGTTTCTGTCTCTCTCGCTTTCTCTCTCTCTCTCTCTCTCTCTCTCTCTCTCTCTCTCTCTCTCCCTACATAAAGGGGGAAGAAGCTTGAATCTCTTGCTCGTTCACAGACCTCGGAAGTCGAATTTTTTCCAGTTGGAAGCTTCATCTTCTGACCTCAAACCCTTCCAGCCAAATGTAATCAAAAAAAAAAATTTATTAAACTTTGTAGTAAATGCTAACTAAAGTAAAGTTAGACTACAGGACTGTCTGGTTGTGTTGTTTTACAATGATATTAATCACAGTGGGTATTAAACTTTGTGCAGAGAAGTAATATTATGAAATTATTTACACTTACGTATCAATGGCAAACAGTTGTTATACAAAATAGACAGTTACTGTAACTTAGTGATATATTCTGATCTTTTTCTTTCAATTTCATGCAAGAAAAAATACTTTATTTGCCTTTTAGCTGATCATTTCCATTCATAAAACTCGCTTCCACGGGCGCTGCCATGTTGAGTGACGTCATACTCGGTAAATCGGGGTAGATAATTTGGTCCGAGTTTCGACTTCAAGTGCCGTTCCAACGCACTTTTCCAAGTAAGAAGTCAGAAAAATCTGACTTTCGAGGTTTGTCAAACATCTGTGTTACAGCTTCATACAGAGGATGGTGTCCCATGTTTTTTTTTCTTGTCATGATACTGTCGTGTTGCAGTCCTCCATGCATGTGCGTTTGCCACTGCAGTAAACCTTTGTGTGCCTCCCCTTCACTGTAACTGGACTAAATAAGGTCTCCTCACTTCCTTGTATTATCTCCAGCAAAGTGGCGGCTCCTCCATTAAAATGAGTGATGATCCAGGTCTGTTCCCACAGCAGAAAGCCAAGATTTTTAGGCAGTAATGAATGGGTCCCTTACCAACACATTGCTTCCTCACTGAACCTCACAAAGTTCACTTCCACTCTTTGTTTATGTGTGTATGCTCGCGATGCTCAGTTATTGTGCAAAAATGATGCAATAACTGACTCCAGTTACTCTTTTGTTCCATGAGTGGGCATGTATGCAAAAGGGGAAATGTGTATGTGTGGCTGTGAACTGATGGATTTTCTTTCATTCATTAATCCATCCACTCATATTATCACCATTACTGACACCTGAGCAAATCCATTGTTTCAGTCCCAAGTTTTCCATCATCATGTTTTATCTCTTTCTTCTTCTTCCTACAGAAAGTGTCCCAGTACACTATCATTGTCCAGGCCACGGACATGGAGGGCAACTTGAACTTTGGCCTCTCCAACACAGCCACAGCCCTCATCACTGTTACTGACATCAACGACAACCCCCCAGAACTGACAGTCAGAACGGTAAGACCTGTTAGAAAATTCTCTTTTCACTTACCAGCCTGCACACGGAGGTCAGAGGAGAGTCTCACC
This sequence comes from Lucifuga dentata, assembly GCA_014773175.1. NCBI lineage: Eukaryota > Metazoa > Chordata > Actinopteri > Ophidiiformes > Bythitidae > Lucifuga > Lucifuga dentata. The sequence continues at coordinate 44,205 of VXCM01001700.1, forward strand.
TGGTGCGTTCACTGAAGCTGGCAGCTTGCCAAGTTAGGTCTGACCCATGACCTCCATGTTAAAAATGTTCAGTTTCCTCACCAGACCTTAATGACCACATGATAGAGCCTCCTGCCCCATGTATGACAGGCAGACAGTCCAGGCTCCGCTGATCTCTAAGCAAAAGACTATTTTCAATTATTGCTCGACAAATACAGTGGCTATTCCTTGTCAGAACCGGTGATCATCGCTCAATGACATACATTCTCAGAGCACACTGTATAGAAATCAAAGAGATAAGAACTGGCAAAGATGCAGGATAAAGACAGATGCACAAAGAAACTGAAAAATGGGCAGAGAAAATAACACAGGAAGAGTGTGAGAACAGAAGTAGGTGAAGTGAGAAAGAAGGACTGGAAGTGAGATTGAGATAATATGCTTGCAGGTTTCGGGATGGGAGGGGCTGTCTTCCTTCCCTGTCTGAGTTTTCCTTGCCAGCGAGGCCTCTGGTGACCATGGTTTGTCTGCAGGCATCTGGCCCTGGTCCCTGATACTCCTCATTGGTCTGACAGGAAGCCACACTACAGCTGGCCCACTTTCTGTGCATGTGTGCGTAGTTAGACACTGTATGGGTTGTTTGTTTTTGCAAGTATGAGAGGTAATTGACAAGGAAACAACATTTGGAGAGAGATGCTCTCATGGCCATATGCAGGGTTGGAAAAAGTACTCAAATCCTTTACTTGAGTAAAAGTACGAACACCATAAAGGGAAAATACTCAATAATATACATGCTACATTCAGAATTCTACTTATGTTCTCTTTAAGTAAAAATAAATAAGTATTAATGGTAAAATGTACACATATTGAAGTATCCAAAAGGCAGGGACTATTTTGTGAGCATTGAAATATTGATGCATTAGCATGTATCTGCTATATGCTATGCATCTACAGTGCAATGAATATAATAATACACTTCCCAAAATCTAAAAGACTAATCCTATTTTCAGAAGTGGAGATACAAGATTTTTCTTATTTTTCTTCTGACAGACTGAAAAACTTGTATCTACAGTTCCCTGGGAATTTTCATGTTTTCAGGTTAATTGAAGGATTACATACTCTACTAAACTTGACCTCTTAAAAAAAATCTCTACATATAATAATTTGTAGAAAACTCAGATCAACTGGATTCAAGTTTTTAATTCTGAAACGTTTCACCATCCATCCAAATGGCTTCGTCAGTCAGAAAAATATTAATCATATATAAAATAAATAAATTAATCATGTAAAAATAAAACTCATTTTCTGACTGACGAAGCCATTTGGATGGATGGTGAAACATTTCAGAATTAAAAAACTTGAATCCAGTNTTTCTGACTGACGAAGCCATTTGGATGGATGGTGAAACATTTCAGAATTAAAAAACTTGAATCCAGTTGACCTGAATGAGTTTTCTACAACTTATCTACCGCCTGGATGATTGAGAATCTTCATCAATACATATAATAATAAATATATTTGAGAATAATAATTGAATCATCAGGTTACAAGTCATCAAGTTACAAATGGTTGTACATTTTTGGATATTTTCTCAATCCAGCCTGAGTCGAGAACAGGACCAGCTGCTGACCTCAGCTCAGACTAAACAGCCTGACAGGCCTGCAGGACTGTCGCTGTTCTTTATGTGAGATTTTAAGTTTCCACAGAGAGACAGATGCTGTCTGCAGCCGAGCTCAGAGAACTAAGAGTGTGTCAGCGTCACACACTGTGATCCCCGTCTCCTCTGTGGGGCCGCCGTCAGCGTGCGTGCCAGCGCAGTTCCAGCCACATGCTCTGATAAGAGCTCCCCAGCTGTCAGAGAAAGAGCTCCAGAACAAGCCTGCCACTCTGTCCCTGTCTGTGGATCTGGCTCTGTCACTGCTCCTCACCAGGGAGGAGATCTGCTGTGAGCACCGGACATGCTCCACTCTGATTCACACACACACACAGAAACACATGTACATACACATGGTTCTTGACACATACAGTACACACTGATGAGACACACATATGTTCACACACAATTACACATACAAACACACTCATAGACCCTGTAATAAATGTCTTTGGCAGAAGTGGAGAGTAACTAAGTACATTTGCTAACTTGCTAACTAAGTACAGGCTATTGTTCTACTTTCTACTTCTGGTCCTCTACATTTTAGAAAAAAAATATATACTTTTTACTCCACTAATTTTATCTGTTGGCTGTTACCTTGGGAATTAAAGGCAGACTCCACTGATTTCCCATATCAAATTCAGCACTTTCCAACAAGTGAAAACAACTGCATAATGGCTTTTGTGCAAAGTCAGAGAAACTCACCATTATGACATCATAAGGTTACTTCCTGTCGGTACTGAAGACTTCAAGGTTGAAAACAAAAGTCAGACCTTGAAGTTGGAGGGCTGAATTCACTAAAAACTTCTCTGAGTGGCTTTTGTTTTCCAACTTGTCTCCATCTTGTTTTAGCTCAATAGCACAATGCAATTTACATGTTATCTCAAAAGTTTTAGAAATGAAAGGTCTGGGAATTTACTGTAGTATCGAGAAATATCCTTCAACTCATCTGACACTAGCAGAACCCCAAGAAACTGGAGATATACAGTAAGCTTCTTCAGCATTTAAAGTATATATAAAAAAAAAAAACCTTGTACAAACATGCAAAACCACCGATATGGTCATATAAGTTTGATTTTAATTGCAGGACTTTTGCTTCGAGTGTTTTTCTGCTACTTTGACTTAAGTGCAGGTTTTGTGTACTTCTTCCCGCCACTCTTCCCACTCCCTGTTGAATAAAGAACAGTTTAGATATTTTCCCTGTCAGAAGAAGAACAGTTGACCATGTTTTGGTGCAAATCCTGAAAGATGGTAATGAGCATTTAAAATTCACTTTTCTTATTGTGCGTCATCTACATACACACAAACAGGTGCACACTCTCACATGCACATCCATGGCAAAGAAATCATTCTCCACCAGATGCTGCTTCCACTGCTTTGTCAATCTCTGGTTTTTCTTTGCTTCCCACACAAGCAGCCAGACTTGGAGCAGTTCAGTAATTATTTGTGTATGACAGGCATGAGAAGAATTCATGGCTCTCCATGGGAGGCATCGAGAAAACATAAGCACGCTAATTAAGTGAAATTGCTTGTGGGGGCGTAAACCAAGCTGATATATTGCGCCTGAATTTTTATTTTTATTTTTTTAAACAAATGTTTTATTCATTTCACCACATGGCCATGAATGTAAGAGTGCTATGTTTGTCATTATGTGAAAAACAAAAAAAGACTATGGCACTCATTAAGCTGCATTCAGCATTAGTATCATTTCTCAGGGAGTTGTATTATTACTACCTAATCAAGTGGATCATACTCCTGATAAAGTGTACCCAGAGGTCTGTTATTCAGAAAACAAATGGCGAGGAGCGAGAGAGCTGTTTGGAAGCCTCAATTGCCAGACACAGAGGCTGCAGATCTGAATAAAGTCTTATTTTTGATTCACCTATAGAGCTGCAGCGTCTAAATAGCTTAAAGGTTTGGAGTGCCTGAGAATTTCAGCTTTCACCACTTTCAACAAGAGAGACAGAGGGAAAGAACAGCAAAGAGTTCCAGTAAAAGCTGGTTGAAATGGCTGTATAACAAGAAAAATGAGGGTGATAGGAAGATGTGTGTTGCCAAAAGCAAAATCTTTATTACACCATAGTGAGGATGTAATGGCTCTCTTAAGTGGAGTGATTTCAATCTGATTTCAGTAGGAGTCTGTTTTGGGACATTTATTCCTACATAATGCTGTCATTACCATTTGCCTGGTGTTGTTTTCAGCACCCCACGAAGGGAAGTAAGAGCTCATTTAGTCGCATTGAACTGTGGCCCTGCTGTCTAAAACGGAGGATTTTCATTTGCTGAATCAGTTTTCAATAAGAAGGTGCTGGATTCCTCCTGCTGTGCAGTTCACTTTGATGCAGATTTATTTTCAAAAAAACATTTTGGTCTATAGAGCATTGGATCTTCACTAATTTCCCCAGGCTGGTAACACCACTAACTGCTGCTCAGAGGGCAGAAGGCTCATCACTGCAGGCAGTTTGAAAAGTAAAAGTAATAAATAGATTTGAAATATGATTTGTTATCACCTCAGGTTTTTTTGCCTCAAGAAATTTTTTAAATATTCTGCGTAATCTATTGACACGTCAGAGGTTCATAACATGAAAAGAACTGTTCCAGTAATAGATGAAAGGAAAGAAAGGAAGGAAGCTTTTGTTGTTGTCCAGCTTTCATCTTTTTCAGGTGGGTGCCTTAAAAAGACAGTGCCTAAAACAGCCTGATTTCACTCAGTGTGCATAGCAGTGCTGCAGCAACGAGAACAGAATTGAATGAATGTATGTTTTGCACATTAAATCATTGCAAAGTCTCAACATAGACCTAAAAAATTTCCTATACATCCTTTTTGCAGGCTGCCACCATTTTTCTTAAGATTTGCCAGCAACATTTTTTTCTCCCTGTTATCTGAATGCATAAATAGGCAGAGCTCATAAAGTTTGTATAGACTGTTCAAAAGGCCCGAATCTAATGCTCAGAGGGTCTGAATTCGTAAAAACTTTTGTTACATTCCAACTCAAATTAAGGTTCTATGATTTTTTTTTTTTTTTTNATTTTTTTTTTTTTTTTGTCTCATTTGAATTTTACATTCACTGAAAATGTAGACTGAGGTCTCATTTGATGATTACCTACAGTTGAATCTAATTTGCTCCGCTCATTATTTTCCATCCTTTGTAACAAAAAATCCCTCATAAACTCAGAGTCTGTGTCTCTAGTGGCTTATCAGTGGGTCCACATTGCATTTTCAAGAGAGTGGCCATTTTGGAAGAGCCCTCTCCTGGAGCCAGTGCCATTGTGTTTGCCTCTGAGAGCATATTCCATTTTGGCTTGCTGACAGCGTGGCCAAACAAGCTTGGAAGGTTTGTGGTGGTGTTTGTGCTAAAGCTCAGGGTGAAAATGAAATGGAGGAGCCCACACACCAGAGACTGAAAGTGCATGTTTAATTTGTTCTGTGCTTATCAGCATGGTTGTGCTGTGGGGGAGAGGAGGAGGAGGAGGAAGAGGAGGAGGAGGCAAGGAGGGAGGGAGTGAAAGAAGGAGGAAGAGAGGAGCGGGTTGTTTTGGATGCAGCTTCAGCGCCACGATGCTGAAACCATTAAAGTGAACAGCAGCTGGCAGACGCACATAGTAAATAAGTTAACACTTCACAAGAGGAAATGCAGATTATTGTGCCAGTGAAAACTCTTTGTGTGTGTGTGTGTGTGTGTTTCTTTGAGTCTCCATCCCTCTGTAGCCTGATAAATCCCTTTAGACCAGGACAGTGCATCTATAATGTCGTGAATTCTTCTCTGGCTATGGCAGTGTCAAACTTTCCTGCAGACTTCATTCAGAGGGGAGTTGTCTCAGATTGCAGTATAATGAAGATCATTAGACAAAGATTATTCCTACCACTGCTTTAATTACAGCACTTATCTAATTGCTTATTAAGACCTAGATGTGGTGAATGCACAGAATCGAAATTAAATGGGTAAACACTTAATTGTACAAATCCATTAGTTTGAATAAAGAGCTTCATATGAGTCGACGTGGCATGGAGTAACGGACGTAATTAACATAATGGAAACAATGATTCTCTATTATACATATTTAAATACATTTCCCCCTCTCCTCCTCCAGCGCTTTTCTTTGCTGCTTCCTTTTTTCTTTATATCATATCTTTGATTTTTCAACTTCATTTGTCTTGCTAACCACATTTCATTTATGTTTGAATGTAATGAGCATTAGTAGCATGGCCCTATTAGCAGTTCATTTCCATAATAATTATGAAAAATGGTTTAAAGGCCAGTGATTCTACAAACAAATTAGGCACTTTTGGACCTATAGTATAAAGTACAGTAAATTACTCTTTACCCGGAACTTTCCAAAGTTGGAACTACATGGCAGACAGCAAGACCAGGAAAGGTCTGGCATAGCATTGGTCCAGGTCAGGGAAGAAATTATGCTCTTTGTCTCTCTCTCCTCGACCCGACAAAAAAAACCCAGTAACTCATCAAGTCACCACTTAAGACCAAGCAACGTCTCGGTCTATCAAAGCCACTTCACTTTATTGTGAACTTTGACTTTTTGCAGTCTTGTTTCTTTTTTTTTTTTTTTTTTTTTTTTCTTTTCCATGGCACTGCTTCACGTTATGATACATTCTGAGTCTCGGTAAATGAAGGTTCTCAGTCATCCAGGTTATTGGATATCTAGTAGTTGTTACGGGCAACTGGACTTGAAGACATTTTGTCACTCAACCAAGTAGTTGCTTCAGTTATGAGTCACAAACCCAGCATTTATCCTGTGATTTATCCTGGGTGAGTCAATGGGTCTCAAGTCCAGTTGCCATGAACTACTACTATTTCTACTACTACTAGCTAGTGACATCTTTTGAAATACTTTTCATTTTTAGTGGATGACTCAGCAGATCCTTAACTGCATAACAGCTTGTCGTTTCATGTAGTTTTCCATCTTCTTCAAAAGACTTGAAATCTCGCGGTTGGTGCATATTTAAAATTGAGGTTGATCATCTGTTTTGAGTCAAGAACTGTAAGTGGGTCAAGAATTATTTGACCAATCAGTGATGCTTGGTCTTGCGAACTCCACTCAGCAGTTCCTGAACCATCTGAGAATCCTACCCTGGAGTCGGAGCAAAATAATGGTTCAAGAATTATAGTTTCGGTGCAAAAGAAAAAGTCCAGAGTTCCTGAGAAGGTTTCAGAGTTCCTAAAATGTCCCTGCAATGTAAAATGCACTATTATATCAATAAATCAAGTTAGAAACATGTATCAGCTGACTGCTTTTTCAACTTGTACCTAATCTTACTCCTTCTGCTATCACCTCACTTCTCCCCCTCCTCTCTTAATCACCTCCTCCCTTCATTTCGCTCTGTAGTTTTCTGGAGAAGTGCCAGAGAACAAGGTGAACGTGGTGGTGACCAACCTGACGGTGGTGGACCGGGATCAGCCCCACAGCCCCAACTGGAATGCCGTCTACCGGATCGTGAGCGGAGACCCCTCTGGACACTTCACCATCCGCACCAACCCCATCACCAACGAGGGCATGCTGACGGTGGTTAAGGTAAAGCTGTGTTATTGTGGCTTTTCTGGAAGTATTGTTGTGTTTTCTTTATCTACACTGAGGCAAATGTGTGGAGCTGCTCCAGTGCCTCCATTATTATTCAGCACCAGTTTTATTCAGCAGTCTCCACCTGCTCTGAAGTGTCAGATGTTGTGATGAAGTATTTTGCTCTCGCATTATTCAGTGAATTATATTTTGTTTCTCAAATTGGATGACAGAGATAATTCTTGTAATCAGACATACTAATTTCCATGATGATTCTTCCTAGCTCAAACTTTTCTCTCCTCCCTTCTCGCCGGTTCTTCTCTAGCCAGTGGATTTCGAAATGAACCGCGCCTTCATGCTGACCGTGGTGGTGTCCAACCAGGCCCACCTGGCCAGTGGGATCCAGTCGTCACTTCAGTCCACAGCAGGGGTCACCATTTCTGTCCAGGATGTGAACGAGCCTCCCGTCTTCCCTGTCAACCCCAAGATGATCCGCTTTGAGGAGGGGGTGCCAGCAGGGACCACTCTTACTGTGTTTGCAGCCCAGGACCCCGACCACTTCATCCACCAGATTGTCAGGTACGGGCGCTTCAAAGGACGCCTCATTTTACTATAGCAGTCATCCTCAAAGTCTGGACTCCGAAATTCATTGCTTTTTCCACAGCAAGTAGCGCTCCAAATGTCCGACTGCTCCACTGTCTGTGTGAGAATTACCACTCTGCTTTGGGTTGGTCCAATCACATTCAGCATCCTGTCATCTCCATGGCAACGATGGGTTGAAATGGTGTTGGGCTCATTGAGAGTTGACAGCGCAGCTAGTTTCGTTAGCACTTAGCTTGACTCAGGGTTGGTTTAGCCATCAGGAGACCCTGGCTTGACTGACCTTAATAAATGGAACTTTGTCTTATTGAAAATTTTCTTTGTGGACCTTTAAGATTTGTATTTGAGTGCCCCTGTACTAGGAAGTGATGACTGTACATTTACAGCAAGAATGTAAATTAATGCTGTGATAGTTTGGTTTAATATTCACAATCAATACATTGTAATGTTGTGGCCATTCATAACAAATTTTCATACATTCTTACCAAAGACTTTCTCAGATTAATATGATGAAAGTTAGCTCAATATGCACTCCATTCTCCTGTTCAGCCATCTGAAGGCAGCACATCTTTTTCACATAATGTGAAGAAATGACAACGTCTTGAAGAGATTCAAATTCATCATTGTGCTGGCGTAGTTCTGTTTGGTATATTCCCAAAATGATGACTGTGACTGGGAACATATGGCAGTTCTGTTGTTGTTCCATGTTTCCTAGCTACCCCAGCATTCCCTAATTTCTCCTGTTTTGAGTTTTTTGCTCCACCCCCAGAGATTTCTGACCAATGAGCAGAGCGCACATTCTCACTTGACTGTTGCTGATATATTTTGGCGAGCATTTGAATTTCTTTGTTTCTTTCTTTGAAACCAAGCCACTGAACCAAGAGTAAACGCAACAAAAGCAACTCATTCATAGATTCACAGGAGAGTAAACAGACAAAAACAGTTTCAGGATTCACGTTGTAGCATCCAGCAGAGGACTGAAACTCTCTTGCATATGCATACACCTGCATGCTGTTTGTCAGCAGTGTTATAGCGAGCATCCTCCAGAGTTTATCTGCCTTTCGTGACATTCTCAACCGACCCCCCACCCACAGACTGAGCTCCAGTTACCCCTCTGTTGCCAAGCGACTGGTGTGAGGAGGTCATCCTGTAATGAGTTGGACTCTGGTCTGCCCTCTTTAGAGCCCGATCTTCTTGTCTTTCTCCTCATTGATCTTTTTCCATCCTCCCTAACTGGGATGACACACCGCGGGCATCGTGCCATCTAAGCATCGACCCTGTGTGACAGAAACTCCCACATGCCCGCTGAGGTCCAGCGACACCGTTTCACTCCATAACCAGCTCCACCGGGGAGAAATTGATTTTTCTTAATGTCAGTTAGACAGCCTTCCACAGAGGAACCCACTGGAAATGTTACTGAATTGATAGTCAGAGAGAGGGAGTGGGAGATGTGTGTGTATATACAGCAGAGAGAGCAATAGCCACATTGCTTCTTTTCTTAAAGAGATGTGTCATGCAAACTAAATAAGCGAGAATTAACTCCTCTTTTACTTCTCTCATCCCTCCCTGCTCTTGCTCCCTCTGACCCCTTCATTCTTCCTCTGTCTGCCTCTCTCTGTTATTGATGGGAGCTCAGAGCGGCTGCCTTCTCCTTCCAGCGCATATTCAGCTCACGCTCAGACAGCCTTGTCTCTGTGGCTCTATTCCCTTTCAGTGACCTCGGTTGAACTCCCACACACATCCACATAAAAGACACGCCGATGCACCAACATATATTTACAAATGTGCTGATAAAGATGGACAAAAGGCTGAGCGAAAGGCCTTTGCGTGTGTAGTAGAAAGTCAGCTCTCCTTGAATTCTTTTTTTTTTTTCTGCCTTTGGTTTTCTTGCTTTTTCCTTCTCTGGAGAAATAAAAAGAAGAGATATGAGTCTGTGCACTAGTTGTTAATGTTGCATTAACAGAGGAAAAGAGGAAAAAACTTGGAAAGTTAGAAAATGTATGTGCGATTGCATTGCCGCATTATCCTTACGTTTTTCCTGGCCTTCACAAATCTGTCTTTTCCCATGGTGTCGGCAATTTCTCTCCAATACAATCAGCACTCTTCAGTGCAGAAAAATCTGCACGGTCTCGAACTCTGGGAGGTTTGCAGCTGGCGAAATATACTTTTACAATTCTTTATGGTTACGCGGATGCAGAAAGTAGAATTTGTTCTTCCACACAAGATGCGATATAAATTCACTAGCAGAAGGCCAATAGACAGTCTGACTTTATTATAGGACTGCAGCTTCTGTTTAGTTATCTAATGTAACGTGATTTGTTGTCAGATAAGTCTAAGTGTTTACACACACACACACACACATACAGCTAGCAAAATTATTACAAGGGTCATTTATCTAAACAGCTCGCAGCAGATTTTATTGATGAGCACATTACCTGTCCAGAGAAACTGCATCATCTTCAAATCCACTGACCTTTTATTTTCTCCCATGAAAAATCTTTAGCAATGATTCTCATCGTAGTTTATGAAATTTGTGTTTCTTTCCCTTTTGGCTTCTCTGCTTCCTCAAATAGATGCTCCTTTTTTAAATATTTTGCGCAGGAAAATGTGACATGATGCTGATTTCAGTGTGTGAAATTACAAAATGTACCTCAGAGTTCCTAGTTTGAACAAACAGAGAAATTATAATAAAGATCACTGCGCATGCTGCAAGTTTAACAGCACCTGGGTGGAAAGTCACAAGGCATGAATAATTCAGTAGAAGGTCCTCACAAGTATAGTGCAACGTGTTTGTGTGCACTTTGCTCTGCCCCACCTGCTCTGTTGTCCTCCCCGCTCTGCCAGCTGCAGGCGAAAACAGCAGGAAGTGACACCTCGTTGGCACAGGAAGCAGATGAGAGTGCCAATCATGCCAACCAACAGCATCAAATCTGCATGGAGATGTTAGCAGTAAAATCTGAGAATAAAGAAAACCGGGTGCCTGCCTGCCTGCCTGTCTGTCAGCATGTCGCTCCATCTGTCTGCCTAATTCAGCTGTTTACTAAGTGTGTATCATTAGCCAGAGGTGAAATTAGCTTCCCGTTACTAGCTCCTTTACGCCTGTGAGGCTCTGGCTTACCAATGTCAACCTCCAACGCTCTGCTTTAATTAAGCCCCTTCTCCCCCTCATTACGTTTTCTACCGACCATGTTTATATTCACAAACACACCTCTGATCTATCTCTCTCTCTCTCTCTCTCTCTCTCTCTCTCTCTCTCTCTCTCTCTCCCCCTCCCTCTCCTTCTGTCATTACATTGACAGGCATCTCTGTAGCTGTGAGTCTTCTCTCTTTTCTGCAATTAACCACAGCCCTCAATGAGAAAGAGGCATTTCATTCATTTGTTAAGACTTGTCACATTGAACGGAATTTGTAGATTTTACACTCTGTTGATGGTGAATGCTGTGTGGGTGCAGAGAGCAGGGGAGCTGATAAGAGCGCTGCCTGGCTGTTAGGCACATGGCTGTTAGGCACATGGGTTCAGGTTCTCAGCGGTTTTCATGCTAATGAGCTGTTACTATGATAAGCTCAGTGAACATATGTTCTGCTCTTTATGTCAGTGTAACATTTCAAAAGTGCTTCACTAGGTTTCCTTATTATGGTAATGAACATTGCACCTGATAATGCCTACTTTGGCTCAACAGATAATGAGTTTTGTCTCTCTCCCTCTTTCTTTCGCTCTCTCTCTCTCTCCCTGTGAATGTGTGTATTTTGTACGTATAGGTACTCCAAGCTGTCAGATCCAGCAAACTGGCTGAAGATCAACAGGACCAATGGTCAGATCACCGCCATGGCCATGCTAGACCGAGAGTCAGTGTACGTCAGAAACAACGTGTACGAGGCCACATTCCTGGCCTTCGACAATGGTAAGTCTGGTAAGTCCAGATGAGTGTGTGTGTGTGTGTTGTGCTGATAGAGGTCACAGGGAAGATCCAGGTTGATTGATAGACTGGTCATATCTAAGACTATGTTGATATGATGTACTATAATGCGTTACCTTATATACTGGGTATGTAACTCCAGAGAAGACGTGTTTCTCTTACCATGCCGATGCAAAGCTGTTCATCTCAAATCCATCTACTTCCCTTTTTTCTGGTTGACAGGAATAAGAATAATGTGTGTAAGTAAAAGGTCCCTGCTGCTGAAACAATCTGTAAAGCTAAAGAAGTGAAACACTACAAATCGTGGGGCTTGCTCTCTGTGTAAGTAGGAGGGACCCCAGTGTTTTTTACTCCGGTGAGAAATGAGCAATTGGTTGCCCTGAAGCACACCAACTTAAGCTCAAAGTGTTGAGTGCCTATCGATTGTGGAGCCCAGTGTCAACAAGGGGATATATTCTACTTTGATTGAAATTCCCTTTACTTATTCTACTCAAGCAAAGCGAGAGAAGCAACAAAGCACTCAGCCAATCATAACAGACAAGTCGGTCGATGGGCCTTGGGGCCCAAAGAAATAGACCTTTACATAGCTGATGCACCAAGCTACTGTCTGATGGGAGAAAAAGTTGAAACAACGCTGATGAGATGCTGGGGTAAACGTGTCATCCACGCTGCACTGCATCAGTAATTTATCTCAGCTTTCTGACAGTTTGTGTGGGTGGGTGGGGGTGGGGGTAGGGATCAGCTTAATATTGAGGCTATGGTCTGTCAATACAGGCTTATTACGGTTTATTATGATGTGGCAAGCCTTCTCAGAAGACTTTCTGGCTACGGTAATAATTACATGAGCACATCCATTGATTTTATTTGCTGCAGAACAGCCATTTCACTGATTCCCCCTGAAACTAAGGGAAAATATTGAATCTCCAATTATGTGCTGCTTCTTTTTTTTTTTTTTTTTANTTTTTTTTTTTTTTTTTAAAGCACTCTGGAGCCTTTTGATCATTTTAACTCTGCACAGATCTCTGTGTCAGTAATTTGATGTACATCCCAGAGAACACGAATTAGAGATTTTTACCTCCACCAGGTTATGTTATGGCTGTGTTTTCACCTGCATCTGTCGGAGTGCTGCCTGTTGACATGAAATGGGCAGCAGGGTGTGTGTGTGTGTGTGTGTGTGTGTGTGTGTTTGTGTGTGTGTGTGTGTGTGTGTGTGTGAAGGAGAGAGACAGAACACAGCAGATGAGGCTTGAGGAAGAGGCACGGTGCCACTAGAATATGTGCGAGTTTGGATCAAAACTCACCGTTTAAATAAACTGACTGATCAGCTGATTGGGCTTATCAATCAAAGTTACTGATCACTAACATCTGTGAGGCAAATATAGTTTGAAATGTTGCCCAGATTTTATACTCCTGAAATTTAGCACCAGCCTAAAACAGGTGTTAAAGGACCATACCGGCCATTTTGCATGTTTGGGCCTAATGTATTCAATTTTCATACATGTTACATTAATGACAACCATTTCCCAAAGGATAAAACCGTATTTCAGCTTCCCTGATATTTTGCAAAATCTCTTAATCTTTCAAAATNAAAGGATAAAACCGTATTTCAGCTTCCCTGATATTTTGCAAAATCTCTTAATCTTTCAAAATCAAACATTCAAGCGAATGTTAAAAATCCATGTACTGCCTGCTAATATTTACGCAGCCTTATGAAGTCACAGTCATTTAAATTTTTCGATAAACGCAGGTCTTCTTTTGGGATGATTTTCCCTGGTGGAGACATACATTCACTCCACACTTTTTTATTGCGTTTAAATGCTAAAATTACGTAACTCCTAAAAAAAAACCTGAATACACGTGTTGTTTGCAATGATGGATTACCTATCCCAAAACTGTTTCAAGTATCAACAACTTGATTTTAATAGTGTACAGAATGAACTGAAACCAATGGAGGTCTGGAAGGTAGGAAAAACATTTTTAATTCACTGTTCCAGTAGTATGCTTTGGGAAATGATTGTCAGTAACATTACATGTATGAAAATTGAATATAGTAAGCTCAAACATGCAAAATGGCCGGTATGGTCTTTAATTTTTATGTGGCAGTATGTTTTATGAATCGCTTCCCCAACATGTAAAAAGGAAGTACCATAAGAACGGCTTTTTCCAGGCAAATGCTAAAAGATGCCGGTAAAATGCATTCATAAATGAGGGAACACAGTTGCATGATGTCATTTTCCCTTGTTGACATGTTAAGTTTGTGCTGTGCTTATGAATCCCACTCATAATGATTATGATGGTTTATTCTGTCTCTTTATGCTAATATATTATTAGACCAACATAAATGCATATCAGCCTGTTCGGCTTTGGAGGAGGTATGAGCTCTCCTGTGTTTCCTTCTGGTTTACTCTTGTTTTTACACATGCATAACTTACAGTAAATACTGTTTTGCAATCAAGAATCTATTATAATTAAGAAACACACTACACAAAGCTTTGGTTGTGTAACAAGTGTAATATGCAGGCACAGTTAAATCACGATCCTTGAACCTGTGCTGAGGGCAACAGTGTTTGGTACAAGTGTAAGTTTAAATGAGATAATTTTCAGTACAAGAGTCAGATTTGTTTGTCTCACTCCGGAGCCCAAGCTCATTAAAAAATATTTTCACAATTTTTCTGTGACATGTACCTGAGACAGGCCAACATAACGAGTTCAACTCCTACTTTACTTTTGTATAACAAGCAGCGCACTTTAAAAAAAATGACTTGTTTCTTGTCGTGTTACATCAACAGCAACAGAAATAGGAAAACAACTTTTCTGAGTCAATTAAAGCTCAGGTTCGTCACTGACGCTGTGATCAAAGTACATTAAAATGGCCAAAATCTGTCTCGTAAACTGATGGTTCTGGTCTGGAGTGGCTAGCGCAGTTGTAAGAAACACTGATTAAGTTGTGGTGAGGTTGTGTTGCTGGAAGTATTGATGGTTGGCGTTTCAGTCGTCTCCCGCAGGCTTTGCAGAGTGCAGATAACAGCGGTTTCTGTGTGAAACTTGTTCCTACCAATATGAGACAAACCTCAGCCTTTTTGAAAGCAGGAAGTTCTAAACCAATCTTTGCTTTTTTTCGTCTGGCGCTCCACTACAAATGTTTATAATATTATCCTTCCATTTTCAGCTCCTCAGTAAACAAACTCTCTTTTCTTCCCAACTGTTTCTTAGTTACACACATCGTTTTCTCAGTTCTCAACATGAATCAAGTGGGGAAAAAAACTAGTCCAAACATCTTCACTAGCTTTTTCATCGTTCCCCGTTCATCCCATCGCTCCCTCTTCAGCCATTTCATCTTTACACCTCTGCCTCATCATTGCTGCCTCACCGTCTCCTCTCTAATGGCTGGCCTCCTGCTTTCTTTGATCTTCCCCTCGCTCCCTCTTTTTCCTCTCACCTGCCCTCAGGCTCCCCCCAAGCCAGCGGGACGGGAACCCTCCAGATCTACCTGATCGACGTGAACGATAATGCACCAGTGCTGATGCCCCGGGAGGCACAAGTATGCGAACGTGCACGCCCTAACTCCAGGGTCAACATCACAGCCTCCGACGCCGACATTGACCCCAACATTGGGCCTTTTGTCTTCGAGCTGCCCTCCTTTCCTGCCAGCGTTCGACGCAATTGGACCATTTCTCGACTCAGCGGTAACTGAGATGCTGTGCTTGTTTTGACTAGACTTAGGTCTCACCTCATACTCCAAGTATTATAGTATAAGCCAATGACGGATTTTGGGTGTTGACATTGCTAGGTTATATTGCTATGTCATACCTAATAAAAGATTTCTATGTTGTAACTTCTTAATTTATTAGTAGTTAATAAGTTATGTAGATCAGTAATAAGCTAGAAGAGCAACTTGGATTGCCAGGTTTTTAAAATCCTCTTTCTAAAAGGCATGGTTTCTCACTTTCTAATAAGCAATCAGATATGCAGTTGTAATTCATAATTGAATGAATCTTTAAAAACTTGTCCAAATATGTATTGTTAAAGTTGGAAATTTGTTAGGAAACTGATTTTCCATGTGGAACCTTCCATTGGAGGATCTTCCTGTTGAATTAAAAAGCTTAAAACAAAGCTACGTTCGAGAAGAATACACACCAGCCAGAATGGCACAAACACAAAATGGCAACCCAGAAGTAATTCTTATTAATGCATTATTCCTTATCTTTAAAGCATTAATCAATCACTTTTTTATTTTCTGTAAAATAACTGGTGACTCAATCGAGGGATTGCTGTAAGCTCTGAGAGATGCCTCACTTTAGCAAAATATCTCCCAGTGTGAGAACCGGGTGCCGTCCATTGTTGACGTACGATCTATCGTTTGTGACAAATGAGATTCATTCATCTCTCTGTCCCCTGAGCAACTGAGCTGTCAACAAAGCCACCCAGATGGATGTATCACAGCAGTTGTCTTGAGGACAAATTTGATCACATACCTGGATACTTCTCCTACAGAGGCTCTTGTCGTAGCTTGACTGAGTGATAGATCTTCAAGGTTATAGGTCCTGTTTTTATCTGTAATGCCTCTTTGCAATATATGTGTCAGAATGATTGTGGTACAGTTTGCCTGGTTGCGTCTTGTAGTTTTTATTTGGTGTGTCAATCAATCCTGCCTACGCACATGATGGCATCATATGATGCAGCAAACAAAATACAGTTTCTCTGCAGCTTTTTTTAAATCTCATTTCCCCCTTCCTCTTCCTCAATATCTCCTTTTTCATGCCTTCATCCCTCCCACTCGTTTTCCTCCACCACCATGCCTATCCACTGTTTTCCTCTTCTCTTGTATCTCTCTATCCTTCAACTACAATGCTGACAGGTGACTATGCCCAGCTGAGGTTGAAAATTCCTTACCTGGAGGCGGACATGTACGATATTCCCATCATCGTATCTGACTCAGGGAACCCTCCGCTGTCCAACCGCTCTGTGATCAGAGTCAAAGTGTGTCCCTGTGATGACAATGGGGACTGCACCACCACGGGGGCCGTGGCGGCCGCCGGCCTGGGCACCGGGGCCATCATCGNGGGGACTGCACCACCACGGGGGCCGTGGCGGCCGCCGGCCTGGGCACCGGGGCCATCATCGCTATACTCATCTGCATCATCATACTGCTCAGTGAGTGCAGCAAAACGCAATACAAACATGCAAAAGTGTATTGGCTCGTCGTATCAGCATGTATCAGACTCTCAGACAAACCTGCTGCAACAGTGCATGAACCAACCTTCCCTCCACCATCAGCTTTCCTCAACCTTTCACATTTTGCTGCCGTTTCTTGCAGGCATGGTGCTGCTGTTTGTGGTGTGGATGAAGCGCAGAGAGAAGGAGCGGCAGGCAAAACCCCTGCTGATTGACCCCGAAGACGATGTCAGAGACAACATCCTCAAGTATGATGAGGAGGGAGGCGGAGAGGAGGACCAGGTATTATATGTCGTTTAAAGGGTAGATCTTCAGGTTCACAGCAATTACATGCAGGTTTCCCCACAGCCTTACACATCCAGGTGACTGTCCAAGCAGCCTTAGTCCCTATTGTACATCTAATGAACACGCTACAAAGACTTTGCAGTAAGTCGATTATTTTTGTAACCAAACTGCTAATGATTCATTGATATATTGAAAGTAAAAAACACCATGTATCACGACTGTACTGTTATCCATAAACCAGACCAGGTAAGACAAGTTCACCTGGATCGCTCACTGACCTATTTGATAGAAATGAAAGAAACTGACACATAAGCACAGCTTGGACCTTGTTTATGTGTAGTTCCAGAACATTATTACTCCCTCCAAAAAGTCAGTCCATGTAGATATATTTGAAGGTAATGCTGTAGTATCACTCAAGTCATTGTCATCTTCATATCATTAAACTGACTTTCAGCTTTTCCTTCATGCAGGACTACGACCTGAGCCAGCTGCAGCAGCCCGAGTCTCTTGACCATATCATCAATAAGTCGGTGGGGGTGCGCAGGGTGGACGAGAGGCCTGTGATCGCTGAGTCGCAGTACCCCATCAGACCCAGCCTGCCCCACCCAGGAGACATAGGAGACTTTATCAATGATGTAGGTTCACTGACAGAAAAGAGGAGGGAGAAAATGATTTAGAGCAGAGCTGTATTCATGATAATACAGTAAAAGTGTTATCATATCATGATATTGATGATATTGTGGCATGATGAGGTGTTATCACAACATGCAGCATAAGAAGAAACTTAACAAATATGTCCATAAGAAGAAAAAAAAGGGAGCTACCTCTGTTGTTTGGTTATAAGACTAACTGGCTAACAGCCAATGGAGGAAGCAAATTTGTTTCTCCATCGGAAGCAGAAACATCCGGGTGAATACCAAGAAAGTCACAATCTTGTGAGGAGGAGAGCCAATCAGCTGATTTGTGAGGAAAAACACACACACAGGCAAGTGATGACTCAGCGAAGCATAGCTGGAGCGTTAGCTAGCCGTACTTCCTGTGACAGAAAAAGCAAATGGTGGGGTGAAATTAGCATAGCTTCACTAAATACGTGACACCAGTCTAAGCAGTGGTAAAAGAAGGCGACTTAAAAAGCTTGCCCAAAGGTTCAACAAAAATGCAGTGCTGAGTTCCTTATCAAAGATACCAAAGTATCAAGCCTGTTCCGCTCCGTTTTAGCTTTATTGTGGAAGCATTTCACTTTGACAAGCCAATTCCATTTATGTAAAGTTAGGCTAGCTTTAGCTCTTAATTTTTAAAGCTGTATTTTGGGAACGCTATGGACATTTTGGAACATGAATGGTGACCAAAGAAGAAGGTACCACAAAAGCTGCAGCCTGAGAGTCACTCAGAAGAAACTGACTTATGATTGATCGATGGGATATCAGAAACAACGACATCTGTAGTCACTTTGCAACGAAATATTGGGTGTTTTCATTTATTTGTTGCAGGGATTAAAAATGTCCACCCTGTCAGAACTGAATTGTTGTGATAAAGTGATAACTTTGAAAGAGCATTAATCAAACATTAAAAATCTCCATCAACCGACCAACAGTTCTTTTAGGTAACAGCTCTTTAAAGCAGGGTGAGACGTTTGATTGCAGGTTCACATTCTGTCAGCCTGAATCTGTGAAGAATTATTATCATCTCCATTAAATTGCTGGCGGGCATTCTCATAGAACATTAAATACTGTAATTTGGAGTGGGAATTTAAGGTCATTCTCTTGCTATGTGTCCTCTCTCCGCCTTTGCAGGGTCTGAGAGCGGCAGACAACGACCCCACAGCCCCTCCATACGACTCCCTGCTGGTGTTTGACTATGAGGGCAGCGGTTCTACTGCCGGCTCTGTCAGCTCACTCAACTCCACCAGCTCGGGGGACCAGGACTATGACTACCTTAACGACTGGGGCCCTCGCTTCAAGAAGCTGGCTGACCTCTACGGAGGAGGAGACGATGACTGAGAGAGGAGCAGGGGGCTGGGCTGGGATGCAGCAGGGGGTCGGGAGGGACTGGGTTGGGTCTCGGATGCTGCTTCTCGAAACCAAGGGGGGCCAAGGGGCCGAGAACAAGACATAGGCTCCATGACGCGTGAGGACCCTTACATGGCCGTGTTAGCAACCGAGCAGCAACAGCAACCGAAGCCGCAATGACAAATTCTGCGGCAACACAACTGTATTCTGGCTTTATACTTTTTAGTGGCGTGTTTGTAGTGTGATGTTTTTTCGTTTCGTTTTGTTGTTCTCTCACCATGCTGGACCCAAAGCTTTCTGGGGGACAAATCAAGGCAGCCATTGAGAGACGCAAGTAGTGAATTTGTGCTTTGATTGATTGTTAAAAACAAAACCATCTTTTGCTTTGGTCTCACTGAAGAGAATGTTTTGAGAAGACTCTCTCAAGCTCTCTTTCACTCTGTCAACTTGAATTTCCTTAGAACAGAAGCACTGTCATTTTATAAAGTGCCTTTTGTGATGTGTTTTTGTATCAGACTCCTGCTATCTCAGGATCAGTTGCCATTCGTGCAGTACAGCGGCGGCACGTTGCCCCCGTGCTTTTAACCAGCCCTGCCTGACGCTCTCTCCTCTCCCCTTCACAGCGGTGCAGATGAAGAACCCCAGCAGCCAGTCCCATGAGGCAAAGACACAACTAGAGCAGACTATACAATACGATAACCCAATGAATTCTGCTCTCTGGCCCAAAAGAAGCCAATAAGAGTTGTTTTGGGTGACTCTGTTCCAAGGACCTGCTCAATTTGGGTTTTCACAACCATCACTCGTCTACGCAGCTCCTGCTACACGCCGATGTTGTGTGACACCATTTTTATACATGTGGGGGGTTTCTAACTTAGCGGAGAATGCCTGCCTTTCCTCTGTGGACTGGTGAGGTTAGGAGCTTTTATGTTGAGACGCTTGCCTGCCCTGTATGGTTTTGTGTTGCTTTCTCCACAGTGTAAAGCTTCTGTAGGCATGATCTGAGTAGTCAGACTCTGTAAGAAAGTGGAGCGTGAAACAAATTTGAACAAAGGCATCAGAGAAGTGTGGAAAGAATGTTTCTCGCCTTGAACATTCCCATTTTTATAGGCCAACAAAACTATTAAAAGGTGCATGATTTTTTTTTTTTTTTTTNTTTTTTTTTTTTTTTTTCGAAATGTTTTACTCAACGCACTTGTTACTATGTGGTGAGAATGTGAAAATAGTCAGCGGAAACTATATGAATATACTCTGTATAAAGACACTGAGAAAATAAAAATACTGTAAGATACCTATTTTTGAAGTATTGACATAAAAGTTGCTGCTCTCTTTCTCCGGCTCTTTACTGGGCTGAGAGATGTTTTTGGCCTGTTCATTTTAATGTTGATATTCAGTTTTTTTTGTCTCCTGTTGAAGCATATTTTAATTTTTTTACGATGCCTGCTTATAGTTCTTTATTTTAGCTTTGCTCCCTTTTTTTTTTATTTGGCTGATTGTTTTCTAAAATTTTAAAGATGGCTTTGTTATACTCCTTTTATATATAAACCACAGCCTTTCCCTTTCACTTTTTCTCTGGCAAACGTGTTCCTCCTGTCGGCTCGTGGCCACAGCGCAAGGTTCATTAGCCATGCCTGCTGATAGTTGTTCTATTATTCAGTGTACTGGAATTCTTTTATTCATTCATCTAGATACTGGATGTGTGCTTTAGAAAATAAACAAGACATGTTTTGAAGATGTGCCACCTTTTTTCAGTACTGCTTACCTGCATCTTTTCTGGTGTTTGCTGTACCGTGTCATGTGACTGAGCTGGTTCACTAGTAGAAGAAAACGTCAGTCAAAGCTTTAACCAAACCCAGACCTTGATGATCTTGTTGTCAGGGTAATTATTTATTATCTTGCCTCGTTCATACTTAATTTATCTGCATAAATCTGTATACCCGCTTTTATTCGTTCACAAAATGATCTGTTGTGTTATGTATTGCGTAATTTAGTGAGTTCACCTTCTTTATTTTTCCGCTGGAGTAATGTATCTTCAAACAACTTCCCCAAGACTGTTAAAAAGGATCATGAGGCATAAAAAAAAAAATCTCCCTTTTGAATTAAGCAGTTAATCTTTGATGGTATTGTTTGGCTGTGGCTTCATTTCCTAATGAAATCAGCCTTTTCTGTATCTCAGAAGAAGGAGAGGGAGAATAGAGTCTAGGGTCAGGAAGTGTATTTGTGTCCATTTCTGTGATTTCAATTAGTCAGCTAAGGAGCCAAAAAACCCACTGGGGACTTAAAGGGATTTAATCCTCTCCGGCTGTGTGTCTATCAATTAGCCACACCATTAATCCCCATGGCGTAATCTCATTAGATAGAGCGCCTTTAATGAGACACCCAGAGAGAAAGCAGAGAGGCAGGCAGTGACAGAGAGAAAAATGAGATGTTGGCAAGATGCAGGTAGAGGCCGTGTGGAGAGGCGATTAGAAAGATGGAATAGATGGTCAGCGGAGGGAGGGACAAAGAAAAAGAGCTTTAAGAACAGCAGGGATGATACATAACATTTCAAAAGTGTTTTTTTTTTTAAGATTAAAAAGGAGGAAGGAGAATAGAGTGATGCATCAACTTTTGTTGCCCAAAAAGCTAAAAGGAAAAGGAGATTGAGCGATGAGGAGATAAAGAACACAGGTAGACGATCGTGCTGGGCTCAGTAATGAAATGTTTTCATTCCCCTGTTAATTTCTGTTGGAACATCCCACTAATGATGTTTTCCAATCATATAAGATAACCTTTAGTATAATAATGAATGCTTCTATAGCCTTCTGTGGGCCCAGTAAAATCGTGGAACCTTTTTAATAAGAGAGCCATCAGCACTTAGTTCCATTTCTCTGAAATAGTAATCAGGTTGGTAAAAAGTCATCTCAGTCATAGCTGGCAGATAAGGAGATAAACTTCATGGAGGATTTAGTGGAGGTTCACTGAGCTACCTGTGTGCAGATAGAGTGAAAAAAGAAAGTAAAGGAGTGTTGCCCCCTTGATAAATGTCGTATACAGACAGAGCTTTGCTGCTGGCTTGCAGCCAGTGCCTCGTGTGTTGTAAATAAAGTTCTCTTCTTCAAACATGTCCGGGCCTAGGTCTTTTCATTTCCTCTCCATAAAGCTAGTGAATCTCCCGGGTCAGTGCTGGAAACAGTCCAACCTGAAAAAGACTCCGGCTACAGATTTGGGGGTGCTGTGCTGGCTGGTTAATCAGCTGTTTAGTTCAGTGTTGATGGGGCTGCTGCGATTCAGCAAGGTGCTGCCCAGGACAGAGCGGCCTGGCTGGCTGCTTTTCTGCTGACACCACTCTGAGCTCCAAGCTATTCCAAGACCGAGCCTAAAACCAGATCAAAGTAGCAGAATAACTTTAAGTTACTGCTGTGAGTGAGGGAGAGAATATCTGCTGTTTAATGTCTTCAGCCATTTATGATGAGGATGATTGGTCCTGTGGGAACACACCGTGCTATTACCATGACATGATGATCATCAAAAGGCTAATTCAGACAGTCGGGTGAGACAGTTCACTCTTCTACATCTATGCATTAACAAACAGCATTTGAAAGGAGAATTTCCTGGAGTCGTGCCTGTGCTTTGTTGGAGCACCAAAACTTGCATCTGTAGCTGCTTCTGTATCTGTTAACTTTAATTTGTATTTGGGGCAGTGAGAGGGAATAGCGAAGAACCTTTCATTCCTAAAACCTGGAAGTAAGTTCATTTAATATTCTTGATAGACTTTTGTTTTATTCTAAAATAAGGTTTGTGGTTAAAGAAAGTTTCAGGTTTTCTTCTGTAATTTTGATTACACCTGTTAATGTATGTCACACATGGTAAAAAATACATGAATATGTTGAGAGTATGATCCTCGTTACCCACAGCCGATATACTGCATAAAATGAAAAGTCCCTAAGAAAAATGAGTTGAACCTGTGGTGGAGTGGCATAATTTCTGTTCTGTTCTGTTTGCTACTGTTACAAGATACTGCAACAAAAACTACTGATTTAACGGCATAAAACTGCTGATTTAGGGCATAAAAAGCCTTTAAAAGACACATACTTGTGTTTTTCCTCGTTTTTACAGTCTGTTATAATAGGGAGTATGTGCTGAATTGTCAGAATTTAAAATCCTGAGGTTTACACTGATGGAAATGCATAAGACAAACCCAAAGGTCCTGATCTGACCTGAAAGCCCCATTCTTGCTTTTAGGCTTTTACTTCTGAAACATATTGACATTAACATGTAACACACACACACACACAAAGCTAGCAAGCAAGCGTTTGGCTAGCATCCTGTTGCCAATTCTGGCATGATGCAACTGGCCAATCAGAATAGAACAGACTTTTGGGAGGTGGGGTCTTAAAGAGATAAAACCTAAAACAGCATGTTTCTGCTTAGTGTGCACAGTAGTGCTGTAGCAAGAGAGAAGAGAAATGGATCAGTGTGTATTTTGCAAAATTTAAAAAATAGACTCCTAAGTGATAAAAAAGAACGTGAACTTTTATCACTGCTACGGTACTTTCTACTTACATCACCAGTAAGTGATGTGAAGTAAAGTAAAAAATACTTAAACTGTGTAACATTTGTACTTATCATTAGCTTTGGATTTGGCTACATCCAAAGCTAATAATGGTGCTTCTTGAGAACGTGTGTTAGTTTGGTTTGACGTCAGCAGTCTTCTCTTTATGCTGAGGCTATCCAGCGATAGATTAGCTGTATGTATAGCTGACGTAAGTGACAAAACTATGGAGCAAAAGGTCATCATTTCTTTAGAGAAAATCAGTGGAAGTGGTGAAATTTCAGCAGTTATAGTCTACGCTCCAAAGTGAAATGTTGTATTAGTTAGCTAACATAACTTTTGTAGCTAATGGATAGCTTTTGATTTGTCAGCTTTGGATGTCATAGCTGTAGCTACAACCACAGCTATGACATCCAAAGTCATAGCTGTGTCCGTTAGCTATCCACAGCTAATCGTTAGCTACATCCACAGCTAACCGTTAGCTACATGCACAGTAAGTAGCTACATCCACAGCTAACTGTTAGCTGTAAGGCACAGAGTGCTGACCCCTAGTGTCCTGTCAGTAGACAGCAAGTGAGCAACATGCAAGTCACTTTGCACGGAACCCTTTCATAATGGAATCATCAACATATTAGCTTTGACATCTAAGTTGTAAATTTTTATATAACTCCCCAAATATTTATTGTATTCGGAAAAATATGTACTATAATGACCACAAATGCACATGGGGTTGCATAGATTCCCAGCTTTTATTTGTTTTCCAGTCTGCCTCAGCAGAAGTCCATGAAGGCCGGCTGCTTCTGCTGAAGCGCTCTGCAGAGACCAGCGCTTTGTGTGATTATATACTAGAGTGCCGTGATGAAGCCAAGCAGAGCGCTCAGCCTCAGCCACCGCTCTAATCAACTGGATGTAATTCTTCACCTAACCCACAGGTTAAGTGCCTTCCCCAGGACACAGGCTCCGTCCTGCGATGAGATGATTCCTTCGCAGCCAAGTCAGTCTCTGGTGTCCTTCAGGGTACAATGAAGCTTCCCATCTTCCCCTGCATTTCCCTTCATCATCATCACTCCAGGAAGAGAGACTAATGCTCACCATGAATAATGCATGTATAGCACAGACGTTAGTATAAATAAACAATAGCCCACCACGTGTGTAACAGTATTAAAGGACCATACTGGTGATTTTGCAAGTTTAAGCCCAATAAATGCTGTAATATTACTGATAACCATTTTTCATGTTATTTTGTAAAATCCCCTAATCTCAAAATCAGATGTTCAGGTAATACACCCACCTCAAAATTCCAGGTTTCACCTGCTAACATATGTCCAAATGTAGAAGGGATGGTTGTTGTTCATTTCTCGGTAAAAGCCATCTTTTCCTGGGACTATTTTCCCTGGCGGAGACATACATGTTTTTTCTATGCAGCTCTCTGACTGCATACCGTTGTGTTGCACTGGATGAGGAAGATTATATTTTTATGTAGGCAAAATTTGAGATTGTAATGTATTTTTTTTTCCCACTGTAGTATTTCTGCTTTTATTAGCTTGTGTTTTGTGCATGCATGTGAGTGTGTATTGAAATGCATGTCATTTATTTCCTTGTGATTACAGAGAAGACATGACCATTGCAGCATATAGAGGAGATGACTTTGTAAATGGAGGTGGGCCTTTGCTCGGCTGTGGCCTCTCCTGTGGCCTGCCGTGCCCTGCTGCTGCCTGGACTCNATGACTTTGTAAACGGAGGCGGGCCTTTGCTCGGCTGTGGCCTCTCCTGTGGCCTGCCGTGCCCTGCTGCTGCCTGGACTCGGCCTGAATCAGCTCCATTAAAAAGGCCAACAGGCTATTAACCCCTACGTCAATACTTCACAGGTTCAGCCACGCTTACGAACCCATTTCAGCAGTGGTCATAAACACTAGCCTTATTATAGCATCTCCGGGCCAAAGCAGACCGCCCCAGTCGACCCCATAACAAAGTCAGCATTAACCTGGGTGAAACAAGGGCACAGACGCACAGGAAATGGAGTTGTGAAGAGGCATAACTAATGAATTGTTGTTGCATGTTATATCTCAGTTTCATTCCTCAGGAGAGCCTAGAAATATTTGCTTTCGTTTTAGGATAAAGGTGGTTATAGGCTTGTGAATTTGTGCATCTTAATGGATGATAAAGCGCAGTGACTGAATCAAAGTACGCCACATCACTTCATTCAGATCACATTCTCACACCCCTCCTAGGAGAGTTTTATGCATAAGCTCAAAGCTTAATCAACAGTATGCATGGAGGCATTGAAAAGGATCAAATTAATGAACTGATTTTTTAGTATTGCATTTGTCTCACAGCATGAATGTGGTGGGATTCCAAATCAAATTTTGCATTCACTGGCTTGTAATCAAATGTCTGAGTCAATTAAAATACATATAACCTTCTTATTCATCTAGCTATAGGGGTCTTAACCTTAATAAAGAATTTCATAACCTCCCAGTCCATGTAAGTAATGGGGAATGAGCCAGATTTCATCAGCCTCTAACCATCATTACAACTGAGCCCCACTGTGAGCATAAACAAGCA
Organism: Lucifuga dentata; assembly: GCA_014773175.1. Taxonomy (NCBI): domain Eukaryota; kingdom Metazoa; phylum Chordata; class Actinopteri; order Ophidiiformes; family Bythitidae; genus Lucifuga; species Lucifuga dentata. Next base: position 70,434 of record VXCM01001700.1, read on the forward strand.
ACGGATTTTAGACTTATCACAAATGTGCAAGTGAAACATCTTGCTGTGAAGCACAGTCAGAGCAGTCAAATCCCATCTTGGAATAAAACAGAAGCACCCATAGCTAACTACATACACACAGGCCTGCAGAAACACACACACACACACACACGGTTGTCATATAATCTCGCCCAGGGGTGAAAACTAAAATGACAACACTGAATGTAACAAATTAATAACAACCCTCCTCTAATGAATGTCATGGAAAGGATCAGTGATACTTCTGTCTTCTTCCTTCTGGCAGGTTCAGGGTGTTTACCCAACACCCTCAGGTGCAGTGACTGAGATGTCGCTAGGCAACCGCACCATCCCTGCTGTTGCTCTGCATCTGGCACTCAAGTGGGAGCTTATGTGGACTTAACTCAGAAAGAGCAGCCGTGTTGAGGAGTGGAAGGGGGATTACCAGGAAAAATATTGGATTGGGCTGAGCCACAAGGGGCAAAGGCTCACCTGATTCGCCGCAGCCGTCTGACAGAGACGCCACGAGCAGCAGACTGTCAGAGCAGGTTGGTGCATACTTGTTACTACTGTTATCAGCATCACCTTTCTCACAGCTACACACTGCTGTCCAATCACTGACAATAGAACTTCCTGAGTGTTACGCACAGTAAGTCCAGCACTCCATAGTCATTATCCAAACCAAATGTAACCATGCACTACCAAATATAAAGATCTGAACATGTCAGGAGAATACTGCAATGTGATAAAATGAGCTATTGCCACCTAGTGGTTCCTAGATGTAGTTTCATTATGGCAAATCATCGCTGGTGAATGCAAATATACCCTTTTTTGAAGCAAAAGCTGCTCCAAATCATTGTAACATCCGGCTACTGTCCTTGTGGCAGAATGGCCAAATTATTTCCACCCCGTGTTTGTGGTGAATGTGAGCAGCTGATGTGGCAGCTGTTACCAAAGTACACACTGGGGTNCCCCGTGTTTGTGGTGAATGTGAGCAGCTGATGTGGCAGCTGTTACCAAAGTACACACTGGGGTGATAATAGAGACAGACTCAAACGAAGACAGTGCAGCACAGAGCAAGACAGACTGGTAGCAGATTGTTTCCATTTTGGGTTGAAATTTGTGTGCTCTGCTCAAGGGATTTTTGATGCCTATGGACCCAAGGGATACAAACTGTGTAGTACATGTGGTGTGTGCAGATGTTAGGGGACTAAATGGGTGTTTATGGACAAGTAAAGTAAGCGTGTGCTCTGAAACAATACAAATCCCTGTACAAAGCCTTGGGAGTCGCATCCAGCTGTTTTTGTTAAGCGATGCTGCCCTCTAGTGTACGAAAAGAAAAGATACTGTACTTCAGCTGCGACCCATTGAAACAAAAGCAGTTTTTGAAAAATTATTTATTCAAACTTTTCAGTAGAGAAATGTGTTTTTTTCTGGTTGCTATAGGGGAAAATTCTTGATTCTATACAAAATTGTGTGTAAAACTTTAAGTGTAACATTTACAAATATACAGAAAGAAACTCCAGTCTTGCATAATAAAAACCTAAGGGCTGTCCACACACATCAAAATTTAAGCAGGTAAAGAAATGTTTGGAGGACACTGTCAGTCATTCAGAGAGTAAAAATGCAAGTTATGGGTAGCTACAAAAATAGAAATTGGTTTTAGGTAGATGTGTGTTTGGTATAGCAATACAGATTAAAAGCCTCCTCAAACCTGTGTAAGTTTTAATAATGAATAAATGTCAAACTGTTTTTGAAATAAAGACAATGTGACTTCTTTTTAAAATAGCATTACATGAAAAAAAAACACACTGAAATAAATGCACCCAACAAAACGTCAAATAATAGATTTCTAAAAAAGTTCTATCCAAGCAAATGCAAATTAAAGGTTTCAGCTTTAAGCTACGTGGAACAAGTGGGTATCAAATGAAATTAAATAAATAACTACACACATTCATGTAAGCTTAAGTTTAGTAAATAAATATGCTGAATTGTGAAATCAAGTAGAGTGATGAAGATGTCAGAGCGAGCTTTTCTTGTCACTGCTGAGTTCAGGTGAGGTTCATTGCTTCAGATGGTTATATGGCTTTTTTCAACGTTAGGAAGGCAACTCAGTAGATTACACAGTTTGAAGTTCAGTTGAATTCAGCCGACAAACAAAAACAAAATCGTTGTTGAGTAAAATTAGTTTGTGATCTATTAAAACAAATGTTGATTTCCATTGATTTAAAGCCTAATACATGTACAAATGAAGAGAAAATAAAACTATTGTTACAGTGCATAAGTACAGTAAGGTACTGTTCATACAAAAAACCTTTCCTCATAAAACACAGAACCGCTTTTGCACTTTCTTGAAAAGTGTATGCAAATTATTGTGATTAATTAAAAAAGAGGCGTTAGGCCAAATCCAGGAGCTCTGAGGGAAAACAGGCCTTACTTGAGGAGGGAGGTAGAGAGCCAAGGATGAGGAGTCAAAGGGAGTACACAAAGTCCACTCAGGAACAAAAGAGCCGTGAAGTGCCATCCAATATGGCTACTCTATCAGGTTATCAGGTGTATCTGGAAAACCTTGAAGTGTGCCAAGTCACTGCAGTCCTCCTCTTCAGCTGTAAGTGTCTCTTACAGTCTGTCTACGGTGGGAGTGATTGGTCTCTCCACACACTTCAGTTTACCCCTCTTCCCTCTCCTTCATCTCCTCCTCCTCCTCCTCCTCTCTCTATCATCAAGCTTATTTGAGGAAGCCCTTGTAAAGGAAATGAGAGTGACTGGTAGATCTCTCGTTCTCCAGACAGAAAAGCAGGTCCCTGAGATTGACGTGTGTGATGCGCTGCCGTGTGGGTCTGGAGCCGGATGAACCGGCCCCGCCAGCCAGAAAGGAACCTGGTCCTGATCCCTGCAATGAGACATATCTATCATTTAAAGGACCATACCGGCCATTTTGCATGTTTAAGCCTACTATATTCAATTTTCATACATGTTACGTTACTGACAATCATTTCCCAAAGGATAAAACCGTATTTCAGCTTTCCTGATATTTTGCTAAATCTCTTAATCTTTCAAAATCAAATATTCAAGCGTTACACCCACCTTAAAAATCGATGTTTTGCCTGCTAATAGTTATGCTAAAATTACAAAACTTCGAAAAAACCTGAATATACATCTTGTATATTCAGGTTGATGAATATATAACGTCAACCTGATTGATTACCTATCCCAAGATCATTTCAAGTATCAACAAGTTGATTTTAATAGCATACTAGAATGAACTGAAAGCAATGGCGGTCTGGAAGGTAGGAAAAACATTTCTAATTCACCATTCCAGTAGTATGCTTTGGGAAATGACTGTCAGTAACATTACATGTATGAAAATTGAATATATTAGGCTCAAACATGAAAAATGAGTAGTATGGTCCTTTAATTTGAAAATAAATTTGGAGGGAAAAAAATCTGCCTGCAGTTCCATGTCAGCCTCAAAAAGGGGCAAAAAAATTTCCAAAAGTTTCTCCAAAAAAGCTTTAAAGCATCATCAAACTGCAGTGTGAATCCATAAGACCTATATTATACAGTATTTACACCAGTATTCGGTACATCAGCGCTGACAAAAACATTCGTTTCAGTAGAGTTAACCCTGTATCACCCACATATGTAAGAGTGCTCTTCCTTACCAATAAACTTTTTTTTTTTCTCTGTGTAGGAGCAGAGCTTTTTGTATTTGTGTGAACTCCGTATAGGAGTGGGAAGTTTGGAAAGCAGCGGTTACAGAGAAGCCTTCTGCTAAACAAGTAGCAATAAGTAAGTAGTAATAATGGCTCTTTTGGATTCTTTGTCTTTTTTTATTTTTTTGAACACTGGCTGAGGTGTATGAGCGTTCCTTTTTCCCTCCTTTCAAACTGTAAAGAACATGTGTCTAGTTGTTGTAGTTTTCTGTGTGTTGTGATGGACATACACATTTCATGTTCTAAGTGCAAAATTAATAATGCCAAATTTTCCATTTTGAGTGTACTAATCCTTTAAGGGTACTTGTTAAAACATACAGTAAAGTACAGTGATTCCAGTTTTCACTAAAGGTCCCTTCTTTTGGCCGTTGCTGCTCGTAAATAACAACTCCAACTCCATGTAAAGTGCAGTAATGCTTCATTAAACCCACAGGATGTGTTTTTGTTTAATTTTGATAACTTTTATGCTACCAAATCACTGTTGCAGCATGTTGCATTGTATTTGGAATGCATCAAAACCAGAGGCAATTCTATTAAAGTCCACAGAAAGCATAATAAAACGCCGTCTTTAAACTACTGCAACAAATTAATGTGTCAACAAAATAACAGAACACAGATCACATATTGCTTCTGGATCATTTCTTTTTCAATATGCACATTTTTGTCTTCAACAAAGGGCCTTTTGTCCAGCAAATGATCAGACTCTTATTTGGTAGAGTGGGTTCTGCCCTTTACGACACTCTCTAATGAATCAAAGCAACAGTGTGGGATGTGCAAGAAACCCCCAAACTCTAACATCAAATGTAGAGCAGAACCCAATCTCGTGTGTGTAGTGGGAGGAAACAGCGTCGTGAGCAGCAGAACATCAATAGAAACTGTGGTTTTATGTTACCTCGGCTGCAGAAGAGGAAGATGGTGAATCCAGAATCTTCCTCTTCTTTCTGGGGCCAATAGCTGCCAGAGCCGTCAAGTTGGCCTCCCTCTGTCTCATCTGAGCCAGCTCCTGCTGTTGCATCTGGACAACACAGACAAATCAGTACGGGAAAGACAAATAAACACTCCCAAACAGAGCCTGGTGGACTGTCCTTCCTCTCTGATCCTACCTCTTTTGCCTTCTGTTTCAGACGCAGCTGCTCTGGATCCTCTTGCCGAGCTCGAGACTGCAAAGACAAAAGGAAAACAGATTGAAAAGCTGTGTAAGGCTTGTGATACCTTGGAATGGGTAAATAGTTGAAATAATTACTAGCTTTAAGTAAAAGTTCCACTAAAGTCCTTTAATAATTCTAGTTCCATCAATGTTCCAGTGATTACGTTCAAATCATCCCCTTTAAACTATAATTAGACTATATACTTATATTTAGCATTACAGCTGAATATAGAGCAATTACTTAGTTACGTTAGAATATAGCTGTCCCTCTTTCAACAGGCCACTGACAACCTTTTAGTAAACTTTTACATTATTAATATACATCTGAAGAAAAAAAGCTGCAGGATATCAAAAAAAAAAAAAAAAAAAANAAAAAAAAAAAAAAAAAAAGAAGCTGCAGGATATCAATCAAAACGGAATTTACAACACAGAACTATTACGAAACAGGAGTATGACCATTCATTTCTAACAAAATAGTGTTCATAACTGACTACAAGACTGCTTAATTTGCTTGCTGGAATATTAATGTCAAGGCAACAAGTGCATGTTTTCATGTTACGGTTACTGTTATTTCCATCAAAGATGTCATTTCTATCAAACTTTTTTTTTTAAATCAGGTATTTTTACCTCTCAGCCAATTACAGTACTGCTCTACAGCTGTTGCTGAGAGAAATCCTTTGATGGAAGTTTTATGGTCCCAATTCCGTAGTATTTATTTAAAGAATTTTATAATGTATAGTGGTCAAACTGTCATATTTCAGTGGGAATGTGTACCTTCGCTGCCTTCAGGAGGATCTCTCTCTCCTGTTCCTCCTTCCGCTGTTTCTCACACTGGTCCAGCTGTTCAAAGAATTTCAGCTGAGCACGCACGTCGCTGATCTGCTGATAGTTGTCATCTTCCTGCCAAGAGAGGGCAGCGTTACGGTGTTACCCCAGCAAAGACCAGGAAATGTGACAGGCCTCAAAACACTGCGATTGAAGATGTAACGGGGAGGAGTTTTAGTGTAAAATCTGTCTATAGTGGGGCTGTAACAAAACCTTGAAACTGAAGTTCTTCTGCTGGGCCACTTGGGAAACCTTTTCCAGCAGGTTCCGGAGCCACTGCTGTGTAGCATGAGAGAGATAGTTCACCACTTCCCCACCCATGTCTGTCACTCCAAACCTCCTACCTGAAGGGCAAACAGATAGCGAGACTCTTTAAGTCTTTAGGGAACGGAAGGGTGGAGGGATCGATGGATAACGGTTCGATAACAGCGTCTCACCTATCTCCAACATTCTCCTCTGCAGCATGCTTACAGAAAGAAAAGCCTCCTCCTTACAAGAATGTGTCACCGCTCCCACCAGTTGAGAATTGGTTGCTAGGATGTGAGCACTTTCCTCTGAAAGGTTCACGCCAGCCATGGAGGCCACGTCATTGATGTCATCATCGTCTCTGTACCAACACAGTAAGGTAAATCCAGAACGTTTTATACCTAAAAGTCATCCTAAAACCAGTGTGAATATAAACACCGCTCAGATAGGAAAACTGATTTGCAATTCTATCTTAAACAGTTATTTTTTCTCTCACTTGAAAGTGCTTCCCGCCTCTTTCAGCTTGTTCCACTGAGCTGGAGACAAGGCTGCAGCAGCGAGTTGTTTAGAAGCAGGTGTGACCTCCGACCTCACTGTAGGAACTGGCAGAGAAAGCGACAGGTAGATGAACTACAATAAATGCTATTGCTCACAGAACAGACAGACAGGCACACACATAAACACAAGCAGTGTGTTATTGGATGTGCTTCCTCACCAGGCTGCAGCTCTTTAAGCTGGACCTGTGGCTGCCCCAGCACCAAGCGGCCGGGGGCCTGATTCCTGAGGGTCACCATGGGGGCCGTTGGCAAGGTTACCTGAGGTCTCAACACTGCTCTCTGCTGCTGAGGTGGAAGAACCTAAAGCCGTAAAATTTCAAATGTTGATTACGCTGTTAACCCTCAGAACAAAACCACAACGACATGTCTTTATACGTTTTATAAATTCAATTACCAGTGAGGCCGTCTGCCCTGGTTTGCTGGCACCAGCCTGAAGGTGGGGCCTGCTGAGTGGGGGAGTGAGGCGAGGACCTGGGCTGCTCAGGACCACCGTGGTGGGGGTGGATGAGGTGGAGAAGGCCGGACCTGAGGCTGGATGAGGGAGCTGACTCTGCNCCGTGGTGGGGGTGGATGAGGTGGAGAAGGCCGGACCTGAGGCTGGATGAGGGAGCTGACTCTGCTGGATGAAGGCTGCTGAGTCTGGAGTGAGCTGCCTCAAGGTTGGGAGGCTTCTCTGCAGAGCAGACAAGACAGATGACCCACATTACAAAAATGCACGTTAAGATGAGATAGTGTTTCCTGTGGTCAAAGAAAAGGTACGTATGAAACAAGAAATTTCACTCATCTTTGCTAAAAGGCCATAAAAGTGAAAACAACCATAGAAAATATGATTCCCTACCTTGAGGAAAGGCACAAGGTAAGGTTGGGGTGAGGAGTTGAGCTCTTTGTACAGTCTGCTGGTGAATTCCTCAGCTTCCAATCTGCCCTCCTAGTTCATAAAGACTGAGAGTGAGCGTTGTGTTCGCAGGTCGGCATCGCGGCTGTCTTAGTTGATGATGTCCAGGATTCTTAGACATTATAGTTTTATAGTTGTCATTGGAAATGAACCAGCGCTCACCAGAAGGTCCTTGACCAGCTCTCTCACACTGGCTGCAGTCTCTGATGACTGCTTCCCAGTGGACGCCAGCTTGATTAACGTAGACAGGAAGTTCTTACATTTCAAGACATTCTCCATCGTCTCCTACAAGAAATGCAGAATGGATTCTTAATTTTAAAAAAAGTAATTCTCCTATAAATTTATAAACTTGATTTGGCACTCTTCCCTTTCAAATATTACACAGTGCATATTTATCTCAGTACTTTAAGTATCTGATATCATTTAGACTGTGATAGACGCTAATGTAAACAGTTACAGTTCTTGCAGACATTCAGCTCTATTTAATCCATGGGACTTAGCACAACTCACATTGCTCACTGTTACTGAGGTAACCGTGGTCCCAGCTGATTGGCTGACTGCCCTGGGGGTCATTCCTGGTACTATGGCCCCAACTGAACTCTGGGAAGAGAGAGATCATCAGCTTGTCATTTATATTATCTGAATGTATCAAGGCCTGTTCAGTTCTTTAAATTATAATAGAAGCATATGAAGGGTTGAATAATTACATACTATGATTTTTATTTAGATAGATAGATAGATAGATAGATAGATAGATAGATAGATAGATAGATAGATAGATAGATAGATAGGGATTTAACTTTTAATGTGGAAGTTAAATTGCTACAAAGCTCTTGATGATTCTCTGGGTAGTTTACATGTTCTCTCTTCTGAAAGCCATAATTATAACAACATGTTGGTGCCTCTCAGGAAAGAAGCAGTTACTCACATCTTATAAACATAAAATGACCTGGTCATGACGCAGTTAACTTTGAGTAAGCTTGCACTTTTGCAGACATGTTGCTCTGACAACATCTCCAGACACATTTTAAATAAGCTTTAAAGAAGTTCAAACTCCAGGTTCATGTCATGTTTTCAACAATAAAATCAGGCTATCTCAGTTATCCACATAAACAGAATGCGGTCCAGGATCTGGCTAAAGTCAGAAATTTGGTAATGGATTAACAAAGGAAAATAAAATGAACAAAAGTTTGCAGTTTATTTGCAGTTACTAAAATGTTGCACTTGAAGAAAAAGTGAAAGAACAGTGATTCAACTTGTTTTCCACTCCCACCTCAATAGCTGACATGCTTTAGTCAAATAGAAAGCTATATAGGAAGAAGTGGGTTGCTTGTGCATTACATGCCACAGAAAAAGTGCAGACCTGCAGAAAACTTGCTTCCCCCTTAATTTCCCCCCAATAAGATGGCAAAAGACATACAGGTACTGTAGTAGATCCTGAAGTTTTCTTTCTGCTGTCATTTACACAATATATCCATCTAAATACAGGAAATTTCCTTAAAATAGCATGAATATAGTTTTCAAATTTACTCTAGTAAATCCAGTAAATACAAACTAGGTTAAGACGTTCTTGATGACCTACAGTCCAACTTATGAATGTGACAATTTCTTCAGTTCTTGTACAGCTGATTGTCTGTCACTTTATCAAAGCAAGTATGTTATTATTCTGTGGTCAACTTACTTGAGAATGTGGTGCTACATATTATGCATCAGTAAGTCAGAGTATGGAGCTTGTGGATATAAAAAAAAAAAAAAGTAGCAACATACAAAATGAACTTTATCAGAAATTATGGGGATACCTGAAAGATAGAAGGTCTGTGAAGAGTGGTGGCAGCAGAGAGGGAAGTTGGGACTGGACTGCTCTGTCTGACGATGGTGCTGGGGGCCACTTGTCTGCTGATGATGGAGTTTCCAGGGGCCTGAGAGAAGGCACAAGGCACAACATGATGTGCAATACCCAGTTACATCAAAGAAAGAAACTGATGTACTGATTAAATATCAAATTCAGAAATGAGGTGTCGTGAAATAATTTACTCAAATGGGGATTTCTGAAGCTGGATGTAGGAAGAAAAGCTGAATATGGACTACACTGGTGTAAAATGAGAGGTAATGGTGTTGATAAACCTCCTTAGTTAGTCTGTGTGACGTTACCTGGCCTGGAGGCATGTTTGTTGGTGTAGCTGGTCGAGCTGCCATGGCTCCTTGCGCCTGTGCCTGCGCCTGCATCTGGGCCAGAGCCTGCTGAGGAATCATCAGCAGCTGACCGCTCTCACTGCGCACAAGCATCATCCCTAAAGTACATCAACAGACAGATAAAATAACTTAAGCATAGTGATTTAAGGAGATTATCATGAGAAATGGCTGATGAGAGCTGGTGTCAAAAATGATGTCCTTTACTAATAACTTTATATAATGTGTGTTTTGGTTGTTTACTCTGGAAGTTAGATTGGCACGTGTGTGCACTACTGAATGTATAGTAATAATGATCTTATAAGTCTGATATTTTTTCCCACGATTAAGAGGACATTGTGAGACCAAGCAATAACAGATTTTAACAGGTCAAAAGTAAGCACAGTTAATAGCATATTTCTCTAGGTTTATAGAGCAAATATTATAAACATCCACTTTTAATAAGCAATATTATAAATGGGAAAATGTATTTGAGTGATTCACACTTTTATCTTTATATCAATTTTTTAAAGTACACTAAAAGAAAATAGTGTTATGTGGAAGGTTCTAACCAAATATTGTTAAGCAATGTGATCTGTGACATTTCTATAACTTGCCAGTAACAATTTACTTCCGTCACTGAGGTTAACAGTTTATTGCACACTACACTTTTCTCATAAAAATAAGTCTGCTGCAGCAAAAACATTCTTAGCTGCAAAATATTCAATTAAAACATGATCAACAATAAAGTACATCAACAGACAGATAAAATAACTTAAGCATAGTGATTTAAGGAGATTATCATGAGAAATGGCTGATGAGAGCTGGTGTCAAAAATGATGTCCTTTACTAATAACTTTATATAATGTGTGTTTTGGTTGTTTACTCTGGAAGTTAGATTGGCACGTGTGTGCACTACTGAATGTATAGTAATAATGATCTTATAAGTCTGATATTTTTTCCCACGATTAAGAGGACATTGTGAGACCAAGCAATAACAGATTTTAACAGGTCAAAAGTAAGCACAGTTAATAGCATATTTCTCTAGGTTTATAGAGCAAATATTATAAACATCCACTTTTAATAAGCAATATTATAAATGGGAAAATGTATTTGAGTGATTCACACTTTTATCTTTATATCAATTTTTTAAAGTACACTAAAAGAAAATAGTGTTATGTGGAAGGTTCTAACCAAATATTGTTAAGCAATGTGATCTGTGACATTTCTATAACTTGCCAGTAACAATTTACTTCCGTCACTGAGGTTAACAGTTTATTGCACACTACACTTTTCTCATAAAAATAAGTCTGCTGCAGCAAAAACATTCTTAGCTGCAAAATATTCAATTAAAACATGATCAACAATAAAGTACATCAACAGACAGATAAAATAACTTAAGCATAGTGATTTAAGGAGATTATCATGAGAAATGGCTGATGAGAGCTGGTGTCAAAAATGATGTCCTTTACTAATAACTTTATATAATGTGTGTTTTGGTTGTTTACTCTGGAAGTTAGATTGGCACGTGTGTGCACTACTGAATGTATAGTAATAATGATCTTATAAGTCTGATATTTTTTCCCACGATTAAGAGGACATTGTGAGACCAAGCAATAACAGATTTTAACAGGTCAAAAGTAAGCACAGTTAATAGCATATTTCTCTAGGTTTATAGAGCAAATATTATAAACATCCACTTTTAATAAGCAATATTATAAATGGGAAAATGTATTTGAGTGATTCACACTTTTATCTTTATATCAATTTTTTAAAGTACACTAAAAGAAAATAGTGTTATGTGGAAGGTTCTAACCAAATATTGTTAAGCAATGTGATCTGTGACATTTCTATAACTTGCCAGTAACAATTTACTTCCGTCACTGAGGTTAACAGTTTATTGCACACTACACTTTTCTCATAAAAATAAGTCTGCTGCAGCAAAAACATTCTTAGCTGCAAAATATTCAATTAAAACATGATCAACAATAAAGTACATCAACAGACAGATAAAATAACTTAAGCATAGCGATTTAAGGAGATTATCATGAGAAATAGCTGAGAGCTGATGTCAAAAATGATGTCCCTCTCAATAAAGTACACTAAAAGACAATAGTGTTATATGGAAGGTGCTGAACTGAATATTGTTAAGCAATGTGAAATGTGATCTGAGAATCTTCATCAAATCACAATCAACAATGTGGCTCTTATCTGTGAAAGTGAACATCACTGATTATGAAAAGTGTGAATACACCATTCTGAACGTAAAACAAAAGTGAAAAGTTCTGAATTCACTTACCTGGAGGGAGCTGAATGTTATGTATACTGGGCTGTCCCTGGGAGCTCTGGGAGAGTCTCGGGGCCAACATCTGAGGCGTCAGGGCTCGCATCCCGCCTGTACCGGCAGCTACAGCCGGTGGCGTGGAAGTCCGCGGAGCGCCGACACCTGCAGCAGCGAGAGTCTGCTGCGGCGCCTCTGCTTTGATTATACGCGATCCTGCGCTGACAGATACTGCGTTGGACAGCTGGCTGCTGCTTAGCGGAGTTTGCACGCCAACACCTGGCTGACTTGTTGTACTGGAAACCGCATTGCTGTTGCTGTTCCCATTCAAAGTTACAGCCGACCCTCCTGTTTGCATTGGCGGCCTGACCAGCGTGACCGTGGGTCCTGCTGTCTGGCTCACAGGCTGAGCTGAAGCCACAACATTGTGTGAGTTCATTAGAGGCGTCTGGATTACACTGTTTGACGAGGGGGACACTATGGCACTGGACAGCCCTTTGGACAACGCTGGTCCACTGGTGACAGCTGTGACAGAAACCGCAGTGCTGCTGCTGTTAGCGGCGCCACTTGTCACCGTTGTCCCCGCGAGAGGGACAGCGCTTCCTGAATTGTGAGAGTTCACAGTTTGGCTCCCATTGAAAGTCAGCACTGAGAATGAACCTACTTTCCCCTGGTGATTAGGGAGAGAAGTTGCATCGGTGCTGACAACAAGTGTTTTGCCTGGATCGTGTCCCGCGGTTGAGTCCGTGCTGGTCGTTGATGCGTCCATAGTTTAACCATGGGGACTTCGCTATGATGAGACCCCCTGCGCTTCAACTTGTTTTGAAGGAGCGGAAACAATCTTTAAATGTAATGGGACGAGACTGACAGCTCTACTGGTGTTCTCTGTCAGCTCCGGTGCTTGTTTTTCGTGTTTATTCGGAGAGACAAAGAGCAAAATAACATTAGTAGTTACACCGTACCTGCTTTAGCAATCGTCTTGACCAAGTCCCAGCTGGACATTAGCTCGCGATACCCCTTGTCCCGGAACTAGCAATTTAATTAGCGGCTGCCTGGTCCCTAACCCAGGATTTAATGTGACACAGGAACGACAATTGTGACGGTAGAGACCGTACAGGATGGTAAACTAGCGCTTTATTCACCTCTGTGTATAAAAGTAGCTCATCCAGCGGATCAGAGCCAACCGCCATCTTCACACTCCTGCGAGCTTGTGAGAAGTCTAGTATTTACCATCTGACGTGCGCGTGCGCACAACAAACACGACGTCACCGTGTAGGGATTTCGGCGTGCTCTCATTGGCTGTTCCGCTTTGTAAAAGGCGGTACCAATGGCTCCAGCTGTCATTCCATGGGATTCAGGAGACGGCACAGCATCGAGTTGGAGATGAAATGTTTTCATCGAATGTTACTTTCTCGCCGCTATCTTTACGCTCACACGATAACTGTTCCGTTGCAGAATTGCCCTGTGTGAGTTTTTATTGTGTAGCAGTGTGGTTTGCGACAAGCGAATAAACCGAATTTCAGAGTTAAATCACTCCTAAAGCCCCGTGCAAGATGGCTGCAGTGTTTTGGCCAGCAAGTGAAGTTGATGTTGTAAAGAGGCGTTTGAGGGCGCCACACCCTCTGTTTTGAAAGGAGATATTGTTACTGTACAGACAATGAGCAGTAGAGTTTATTGCAGATGAAGTCACAAAATATCAGTTTAAACAGGCACATTATAAATAATATGTTTGTGTACTTCTGGTCACATTAATTTCAGTAACTTTATGCAAATTTGCTTTTGTGTGTGCGCACTGGCCACCTGGAGCTCCTAAATGCACCTATGACAAGTTGGTCATTTGTTTAATTAAACTGTTGTAGCTCCGAAAGGTATAACCAACCACAGTATGCACTAAGAATAAACTTTATTCTCTTAGCTTTTCTAAGACATTAATGTTGTGGCCCAACATTAATGTCTGATTAAACTGGGTCCCATGGTCGAGCAGGCTGTCCAGAAGGTGCCTATGGCCACGTTTATAACAAAGCAAATATTTAAATTGTCATCCTTGTGCCTTTCTCGTTGTGCTCATTGTATCGTAATGGGATGAAAATTAAAAAAAAAAAATAATAATAATAATAATACAATTTTACCAATAGAGCTATTCCTAATTTTGCTTCCCACACTTTGAATCCCTGGGGTCCTCTCAGTTCCGGTGTACGTCGGAATTATAATCAAACGGACCCGTGTGTGCACGCGCATCACCGGCTGTCTTAAAAGCGCACAGCTGCACGCTAATTGTGCACGCTGAGGTTAAGGCTGATTTGGGTCTAGATTTGTTGTTCTGCTGCTTTTTGAACAGAAACATTTTTGCAGAAGCAGCAAACATGAGTGCAGGAGGAGGAACTCCTTATATTGGCAGTAAAATTAGTTTGATATCTAAGGCCCAAATTCGTTATGAGGGAATATTATCCTCCGTCGACACAGAAAAATCCACCGTTGCTTTGGCTAAAGGTAAGTTGGCGTTTTCTGGGTGCCTTCTCCATCTTGTGTTTCTTTTTTGAAGGATTTGTCAGTATCATATCACTGGTTTGTAAAAACTTATCTTCAAATTGTCAAATTTGAGAAAACACGCTTGTCATAAGTTTGATATGAGTGAATTTTTGATATTGTGGGCTTGGAATGTTGCGAGAATGTAGGACAGTTTTGTGTGTCACATGTATTTCCTTCAATTTATTTGAAAACTTAAAAATCACCAAATTTGAAGTTGCCTGGTTTTTAGGGAAACGTTGGACAGTATGAGCCATTAATGAATTAATCACAATCTTTTTTTGTGTCAACAGTCAAGTCATATGGGACAGAGGACCGGCACACAGACAGGCCAGTGCCACCCAAAGATGAAATTTATGAATACATAATCTTTAGAGGAAGTGACATCAAAGATATCACTGTGTCCGAACCACCTAAACCACACCATGGTTTACCTCATGACCCTGCTATTGTGCAGGTACGTGTCACATTGGGTGGCTTTGCTGGCCTTTGTCATTATTTCCAGTATACTGAGGTATGCACTATTAATCATGGCATTCAGAACCAGTAACCTTCTTGTTGTTTTCCCTTATTTTTGTTTTAAAGTCTTCTATTGGCAACTCCTCTGCTGCGTACCACCCACGCTGGAGTCCATACAGGGACATGGTGCCCTCCTCCAACCAGCTGGCTGCTAGTTCTCTGCTCAACCAGCAGTACAGTGCTGCAATGGGCCTAGGTACACAAAGCAACACTCTTAAACACACATTTCTGATGGTATATTTACGCTTTCAACCAGCAGATCAGCCAGCCAGATCAGCTGGCTTTCAACCAGCAGATCTCTGTGACTGTTAAATGGCATGTATCTGCATGTGAGTAATCTTTGGAATGTTTTCTTGTGTTAACTCAGTACCAGGACTTCATGGCATCCCAGCTAGAAGGGGTCCCATGGTCGAGCAGGCTGTCCAGACGGTGCCTATGGCCAGTGCTGGCCAGAAAAAGGGGAAGGCTTCAACCCAGCAACAGGGCAAACAGTCTCTTCGTTCAGCTCAGCGCTCTGGCGGGGATGATTCCCAGGTTCAGAAAGAGAATTCACTCATCGGTAAGCAGACATGACAGTGGGTCTGAACACCAGGGAAGAAGTGTGACTCGTGATCTGTTTTCTTGCATCGCTTCTATTTTCTCTACCTTAATAAAATATAATCATAAATAGGTTATTTTCCTCATGTTTAGGTCAGGGGCCATCTCAGTCTAGTGTAACCAAGACTCAAGGCCAAGGCAATGAGAACCAGAGACAAAAACAAGGTATCAACTTGCTGGTAAAGCAGTTTCATGACCTGTTATAATGTTTGACACTTTCTGCTGTACAATGTGGCAAAAATTGCTCCTCTGCGAGTAAGAGATGACTACCAAAGTAAATATCTGAAGACAAGATGAACCTGTCGGCAGTTTGTAAACCAGTTTAACAATAGTCTGTGTGTAAATTTCATGCTTGCATGCAGGCAGTCGAAGGTCTAGGAACCGTAGCAAAGGACAACTCATGGTGAATAACTCAAAGACCACAACCCTGCAGTTTGAGACGGACTTTGATTTTGAAACCGCAAATGCTCAGTTTAAAGATGATCTTACTAAGGAGACTATAGGTATGTTAAAGACTGTTTTCATTTTCAGTGGATCTGATTATTTGCCATTTTTAGCTTTTATTTGTTTTTAATTTGTTGTAGATGAGAAGGAGAGTTCTGGGGACAACACCCAAACTTCACTGGAGGAGGCAACTCTTAGAGATAAGTACTATGACAAAGCCAAATGCTTCTTTGACAACATCTCATCAGACCTGAGGCCCAGGTGATTATGTAATGTTTATGTAATATTTAAGGTTTGACAGTGTTTTGTGTTTGTTACGCACAGTAATATGTTTTGCATTGTTTGTTCTCAGGAGAACCACATGGGCACAGGAGAAAAAATTGAACATAGAAACATTTGGAGTCCCTGGGCACTTCCTGAGGGGCCGAGGGTTCAGGGGTCGAGGACGCGGAGGCCAAAGAACCCTCCCAAAAATAGGTAGTGGGAGGGTGTGATTTTNTTTTTTTTTTTTTTTTTTTTTTCTCAATTTTCTGTAAATAATTATTGAGCTTTATAATTTTAGTTTATTTAAACAAGTACCTCCCTATTTCCCCCTTGAAGCATTGAAAGTCCATATGTTTTTGTTTATCCCTAAAAGTGCATTTGGGAATTTTGTACATGGACCTTTATATTAAGTAAAATGGGAGAGATTCTGTTTAATAAATCCAGTGGCTATATGCTAGAAACGTGATTGATTGGTAGTCATTTTGCAAACATGTAATTTGGTTTTGGTCTTTTGAATGAACAGGCCAAACACATAGTTTATTTTGGTTTTACAATTTTTTTTTTTTTTCCTCATATTCTCTTGACTGTCTAAATATAATTCCTTAAATACAATTGAAGGACCATTTCTGAGCGGATGTGGGCCTGAATTAGTTATTTTTTCCAGTTGCAATTAGAAACTATGGCAAAACTATGGAAAAACTTGTGTAATACTGTAATTGCAATTAAATAACATGAGATATTACTTGAATGAAGTTTGTTTCTGGTACTTTCTATTCTCACATCAAAGAGAAAACATTTAATATGCAATAGTTAAAGCATTTTTCCAGAGAAATGGGACTTAATAACATCCAGCAACCTTTAAATGTGAACAACAGAACAGCTTATAAAGTTACAAAAAATAATTTCCCGTTTGTTTGTTCATTCTCAGAATAATAACCTCTGCTACTTATTTCCCTCTTCCTGATTTCCTCTATTTTTTCACATTTCACACTTAGTTGTGTCAGATCTTCAAACAAAACTTGGAAGTTAAAGACAGCCTGAGTAAACAAAAATACATTTTTTTTTAAAATAATCATTTCTTGAAGAAAAAAGCTCCAACAGCTTTATCACCCATGTGAAAAAGTAATGGTCTTGCTAAACTTAGAAAGTCAAGTTTATTTGTACAGCCTAATGTCACAATAATGTCTCAAAGGATTTTACAAGCCCACACATCGACGTTCCCCAACCAAGCCCAAGCTTTCTAGAAGACAAGGAATGGCTCCCTGCTGCCAAACCACCCTCCGATTGTTTGCAGCCTTGGAATAGTGAGAACTCACACAATTGAGAGCCAACTGAGGTTCATAACTGGTTGTGCCACCTTTAGCAGCAATAACTGCAACCAAATGAGTCCAACAACTGGAGATTGTTTCACATCGCTATGGAGGAAAGTTGTCTCACCCTTTGCAAAATTGCTTGAATTCAGCCATATTGGAGGGTTTTTCAGCATGAACTGCTTGTTTAAGGTCCTGCCACAGCAAATCAATGGGGTTCAAGTCAGGACTTTGACTTGGTTGCTCTAAAATCTTAATTTTGTTTTTTGAGCCAATCAGAGGTGGATTGTTGTTTTACTCAACGCAGTTGCACTTGAGTTTCAGATCCTGGACTGATGCCCGGATATTCTCTTTCATGATTTTTCTGGTAGAGAGCAGAATTCCTGTTTCTGTCAATTATGGCAAATTGCCCAGGACATGAAGCCCCACATCATCATGCTACCACCATCATGTTTGACTGTTGCTATGATGTTCTTATTGGGGAATGCTCTGTTAGGTTTACATCAGATGTAATGGGGGTCCCTGTCTTCCAAAAAGTTCCACTTTCCACTTGTCAGTCCGCAGAACATCATCCCAGGCCTGAGGGTCATCAAAGTGTTTTATGGCAAATGTGAGATGAGCCTTTATGTTCCTCTTGGTTAGCAGTAGTTTTTGCCTTGCCACTCTCCCATGGATTCCATTTTAGCCCCGCCTCTTTCTAATGGTGGAATGTTGAACGCTGAGTTTACCTGGTGCAACTGAAGTCTTCTATCTCATTTCTTCTGACTATTTTATGTCGGCACAGTGTGTGCTTGTTGATCTTTTAGCTACTTCACACTGCTGGAAAGCTTCTATTTAAATGTTTAGATTCAACAGGCTGCAGGAATCAAGCCTGGGTGTGTCTAATCTAGCTGAACACAATTATTAATTAAATTTTGTTATTGATTAAAGGGGGATTTTTCACATGGTTGATATAGATGTTGGATGGCTTTTTTCCCCTTCAATAAATGAAATGATATTTTAAAAACTGTATTTTGTATTTATGCAGACTGTCATTAAATTTTGTTTGAACTGACAAAGACAAAAAAATAATTAAAAACACTTTTCCACGGCCCTGCAGCTGCAGAAGAATGTTAGTGTTGTCAATATGACGGCTGACAAATGGAAGCCAATTTGTTGAACTTGCTGTCCAGGTTCTTCAGATCCAGCTCTTCATCAGGCATGGAGATGTGGTCCAGTTCTGAGAGGTGGTCTAAGGCCCCCTCATCTCTGTAGATTTGAGGCAGATAGTCCTTCAGATCCTCTTTGGCCTTTAGAGAGGAAAGTCTCTGCAAGCAGGACAGGAAATGAAAGTAAGATAATGAGTCAGAGCACTACCCTAAAACCATAAAGCAGAAAGACGTTAACCAACCTGATGAAGCAGAGCTGAGAGAACTGCACGTGACATGCGGCCTGAGTTCTTTTTGTAGAGGGAATGTTTCATGCTCGTGCCCAAAACCTGTGCAAAGCATAAAGTTTATAAAAGACCCAACTAGGTTTTTGTCTAGTTTCCTCAAAATAACAATAAGCACAAACTAAACACATGTAACTCTACCTGATGGTTGTGATGTGTGTGGTGACTCTGGTGGTTCTGGTGATTGTGGTGATTATGGTGATTGTGGTGGGTATGGTGAATGTGGTGGTTGTGGTGATGGTTCTGGTGGTTATGGTGATTGTGGTGGTTGTGGTGATGGTTCTGGTGGTTATGGTGATTGTGGTGGTTGTGGTGATGGTTCTGGTGGTTATGGTGATTGTGGTGGTTATGGTGATGGTTCTGGTGGTTATGGTGATTGTGGTGGTAGCCATTCCCTGAAACAGTCTTCGTGGTCATCTAAGATTGAAGGAAAGTGAGTTTTAGGGAGCAAAGATAAAAATGGATATTTGGAATCCAGAATAGTCAAACTGACTTTAGTAACAAGTTTGGTTGTACTATATACTACCTCATTCAAGTGACCATTATTGGAAAGGTCTTCCCTCCTGTTGTCTGAGATGTGTTTAGAGCTGAAATTTTGCTATGAAATTAAATGATAAAAGAGAATGTGTTAAACCACTGAGTAAAACTGAGTTAAGTTAGCATTCAATATAACACAGTTTGAGTCTTATTAAAATGTTCTCAGCACCAGATAATCAGATTTCCCAGATAAATTAGCATGTCAGTACACACCTTTATTATTACATGTGTTGTTTGTTGCACTCCTTCCTGTGCTCCTAGCAGTTTAGAAGAATTTTTGGTTTCCTTGTCAGTGGATTTTGTCAGGACCCCAACAAATACCTTGATTATAAAAAAAAGAAAATAACTAATACTAAAATGTATGAGAGGGAAATTTGGAAAAATACCACTGGTGTGTGTGTGTTTCTGAGCAGCGACCTCGCAGTCTGTTCCTGGCTGCTCAATGTTGGATGTGAGCAGCGTTTCTCCAGAGATATTCTCATCCTCAATCTGCAAATTGGCAAACTTCTTTTTGCAGGAGATGGTGATTACCATCAACAGCAGGACTGTCAGTGAGAAAGATGACAAAATAAAGTTGGTTTTATAGGCAACATTCACATTGCAGCCCTCAATGCTCTTTTTTTTTTTTTTTTTTTTTTTTTTTAAGTCAGATTCAATGTTTTGGCTTGACAGTTCACTTTCATGTTTGTAAGTGGCCTGTATGTGACAATAATGAACATGACTTAACCAAAAAAGCCACGAATATACAAACTCAACAAAAACCATGATCTGCATCTGCTTAAGAACAACAAGAAAAAATGTCACTTATGCAACAGTGGGATAATGAAAATGGAAACCTGCTCAGCCATTTCCTGTTTGGTTTGATTTGTTCCCTCCAGCTTAAACTTAGATAGAAACTTCTCTATGTCCTGTATGTGTAACAACTTTTCAATTCTTTCTCTTCCTTCTTCTTCTCTTTTTCTCTCTTTTCTTCTCTTCTTTTTTCTCTTTTTTCTCTTCTGTCTCTTTTTTCCTTTCTTTTTTCTTTTCTTCTCTCTTTTCTCTTTCTTTCCTTTTTTCTTTTTCTTTTATCTTTCTTTTTCTCTTTCTCTTTTTTCTCTTCTCTCTATTTTCTTCTTTCCCTCTTTTTTCTCTTCTTTCTCTCTCTTCTTTCTTTTTTCTTCTGTTTCTTTTTCTTTTCTTTTTTCTGTCCTCTTTCTTCCTCTCTTTTCTTTTTCTTTCTTCTCTTTTTTCCTCTATTTTTTCTTCTCTTCTTTCTTTTCTCTTTTTTCTCTTTTCTTTTTTTGCTTTTTTCTTTCTTATCTTTTTCTTTTTCCTTTCTCTTTTTCTCTTCTCTTTTTTCTTTTCTTTTTTCTTTTTCTTTCTTCTCCTTTAACAACTTTTCAATCTCCTCATCTCTTCACTGATCCTAATATAGCTGACCACCACATTTATTTTTATGGGGCTGTGATGTGCCGACAGTGATATGCGAGAGAAGTGAGATGTTAAAAAAAAAAAACATGAATTCTGATCTGACTGTTCTCACAGCAGTCTCCATCAGNAGTGAGATGTTAAAAAAAAAAAACATGAATTCTGATCTGACTGTTCTCACAGCAGTCTCCATCAGATCCAGGACCACATATGCAAGTGGCCCAAATTTGGTATGAATTAATCCGATTTGGCTTGTTCACACACGCTCAGAGAAAAATCAGATCTGAGTTTCTTTTACATAGGCAAATCAGATTTTGGCCACTGTTGTGTCTGTTCCTTAGCGTTTAATAGAATCCATTGTTTCGGAACCCTTCGTGCTCGAATGTGAAGTGAAGTTTTGCAGCAATTGTTAGTTTCGTCAGAGGAAAGTAGCTAAGTGAAGTGATAGCAAAGAACCGTGTGTTGTGTCAAATCCAGGAAGGTAGTGAATCAGTTTACATACGTAGGAGTAAAAGCAGGGAGGCAAATGCTATGCCTGCAGCTCCAAAGCCAACTTTAGTGACGGCGTTTCGGGTACGTTCGCAGACGGGTGTGGCAGAGCAGTGACACACCATCACAGAGACGTTGTAAATGGCAAACTGGCCCTGCATGTCAGAAATCTTCAGATCAACTGTGTGAGAGCCGGCATACACACCAGGCTCCCTCACCAGGCCCGCTGTGGAGCCTGTGGAAACAAATTAGCACGTTATTAAATAGCTGGTTGACTAAATATTAAAAAAAAAAAAGCTGTTTAACAGCTTTCTACCATATGATGGATTCAGTTTCCATTTTCCTTTGACGTCCCCTAAGAGTTCAAATTTGAAAGGCCCTCCATAGGGGCTGTTGTCCAGGTCAAAGGCAGTGATGTTGGCGGTGGTGGGGCCATCGGACACACATGTCCACACGGTTTGTTGTCAGCTGTGGCACATTGTCATTCTTATCATTCACATGGATCAGGAGTGTGGCTGTGCCTGTCATAGGTGGATCACCTGTCAAAGAAGAAAAAGTTGTGGCCCAGAGCAGTGGAAATTTGAATGAAATCTCCCCTTGGATATAAAAGTATTAAGTGGTCGAATCCTTTAAAATAAAATATTAAGTATTCGAATCCTTTAATTAAAGGATCGTACTGGAAATTTTGCATGTTTGAGCTCAATAAATACTATCCACATGCACGATGTATTACTTCCAACCATTTTCCAAACAAAAAAAAAAAAAAAANAAAAAAAAAAAAAAAAAAAGTAAGGGAGCAGTAAATTTTGTATTGTTTTTCCTATCTTTCAGGCAGCCATTGATTACAGTTCATTGTAGTATGCTATAAAAATCAATTTGTAGAGATTTGAAATATGCTTGAGATAAGTAATCCATCACAGTGAGCCACAGCTGTTATGTTTAGTCACAGTTAGCATGCCAAAGATGTGTTGGCAAATGAAACAATTTTGAATTTTAAGGTGGATGTATCACCTGAACATTTAATTTTGAAAGATTAGGGGACTTGGTAAAATAACACAGAAACCAAAATACGGTTTTATATTTTGGAAATCGTTAGCAATAATATAACGTACGTAATGTGTGTGGGTAGAACTTATTTGGCTTAAACATGGAAAATCACTTGTATGGTCCTTTAAGAAAAGTAGCAATACAATAATAGAGAATTACTCTATTACAAGTACAAGTCCTGCATTTATCATTTTACCTAAGCGTAAACATGTTTTAGCCATAAAAATGTACTCATGTATCAAATGGTTTTTACAAAAAAAAAAAGTGTTAAATTATTTGATATAGCACATTAGTGGAAAATTTCAAAATTTCAAAGAGCTTGAGAACTCTTCCATATGTAGTTATATGGAATTGTTGATTTATTATTCAGTAAATTAATCCAGTTAATTTTGAGGTGTTTAGGCAAAAAAAGGGTGCAAATGAGGGGTGAAAAAAAGTTGAAAATGTTTTTCTGTTTTCTTCTTTTAGAAAAATGTTTTAATTTGAGCACATCATTGACCATAATGATCATGTTAATCACCAATAAACTGGATTTGTTGTATAGTGTTGGTGGAGTCCTCCTTTAAATGTATTCCAAATCATATTTCAGACTAATAGTTGTGTGAAACTGTGTGAAAAACTACAAATCTTTGAGAGTTTGGTGAATGGTTTAAGTTGAGAACACTGCATTTGGAGTTGTACACCACAGCTGCCTGAACAATGGAGAAAAAAGTTTAAATAAATGCTTACTGCAAGCAGCAGGCTTATTATGCCAAACGTGTTTGTAATTATGTTGCAATTAAGGCGGGGGTCAATGCAATGTAAGGTGCACAGCTAATGTCACTTACTTTGACTACCGTGAGGATTCCATCATTGGATTTTGGGTCTGTTTCTATCTTGAAATGTCCTCCCTTGTCACCGTGGATGGTGTATCTGGCTCTCCATGCTGGACTGTTCTGGCTGTCTCTGTCTGTGACGTGAAGCCAGAGAGGAGACACACCAGACTCCCCTTCCTTCACTTTGCCACTTCCCTGTTAGCAAGCAGAGGAACATTTTCAGAAATCTATGAACTCTCCTACTATGCAACTTTATATACTAAGCAAGTGTGAGTCTGCCTACTGTTTGTCCGCTGATATTTGGGAGATTGTTGTTCCCGTCCAGGACATGAATCAGAACAGTGGCTGAACTCGAGAGGCTGACGACATCGCCGTGATCCTTGGCTACCACAATTATTTTGTACTGGTCACCCTCCTTAACATAAGCAAATGCTGGTGAATAACATGAATAACAGTTTTCTTTGTATGGAGAAGAGAGAATATAGGGTAAAATAGCCCTGATGTCCCCTTCTCGAGCACTTCTTCCTGGAGGATCCCAAGGTGCCTGAAGCGCCTTGGGATCCTCCAGGACTATATACAGTATACAGTCCAGTGATGTGCAGTCAGGGCCAGTAAAGCCTTCTCTGCTGGCCTAGAGACTGTCAGAATCATCAAATTATGTTTTTATAATTTAATATATATTTTATTAATGCTATATATTTTACAAAGTTTGTTCCCATCAGTTTTGTTATTAATGTCATTTCATCGCTATGGTACTCTCTCCCTCAGTTTCGCTGCTTCCAGTGCAGCTCATAGAAATTAGAACTTGTATCCAATCAGATTTTCCACCTGTGCTGTCTCCAGGTAAGAAACAAAATATAGCCTGAGGCCTTCAGAATTTCGAGTGAATCCCCTCTGCTATTCAAGGGACAATGTTGTTGATTGTCATATTCTTCAACCAATCAGATTTCGAGTTTGCCATGCTGGGCGTATTCTTTTACACACCAAGGCCTTCTAGCTAGTTAAGCTACTCAGCTGAACAGCCTGCCAGAAATTCATGAGAAGAAGAAGAGAGCCGGTTAGCTTAGCTAACTCAAGTAAACCTAGCTAGCACGTAACAGAGCATTAATGTTTATTTAAACTTTCTTTCTTGACGTTTAGATCTTTAGATATAGTGCTTTAGATTTTTTGTTTAGATTTTTACTTAGTCCTGTTTTTTTTAACGCACAATGGCTGAAGGAGGAGAAGAAATGGATTAACTGACAACGCTTTTTTTTTTTTTCCACATTTTGGAACTGAAACGCACCGATAATGTACAACCGTGTCATTTAACTCTTTATAAATTCAGATGATGAGCAGCTTTGGTAAGTTTGATGGATTTTTATGTAGCTGGAATCTGTAGAGAAGCCTGTTGAATCTGATTGTGTTATTTGTGTTTTACAGCATTTTTGCTGCTTGCTGGTCGTATGAGTAAATGTGATGGTTGTTGTTTGTTCTTGTTTCTTTGGTAATGACACTGATTTAGGCTATGCGGTATCTATTTGTGATGCAGCATCCTGTCATAATGCGTAATAATGCTACATCCTATTTATGTCTCTGCAGTTATTGTGTTGTAACTGACATAGGTGTTGATCCTCCTGTTGAATCAATTTATTCCACTCCATAAAGGTTACTGTCACTGTGAATATGGGCTGGTTATGTCTAATAACAACAGCTTATAGCCCTAGTGTCATGGTGAGGTTATTAGAAGGTGGTTTAACTGCGGGATGATCGCATTGAAGGCCTAGGTGCAAAGTGCAGGGCCCGCCACTGATATAGTCCAGCCATATTCTTAGTACACCCTGTACTCTGTCAGTTGGACTTGTCTGGAATACCTCCACTGGGAGGCATCCAGGAGGCATCCTTATAGATTTCCACCTCAGCTGGCTGCAAAGCAGCAGCAGTTCTACTCTGAACTCCCTGCTGATGTCCGAACTTCTCACTAAGTGCCTGAGTTTGAGTCCCAAGGAAATTGTAGGGAATATGTTTTGGCTGCTTGTATCTGTGATTGGTCATTACACACAGGTCATCGGCATAGATGAGGGTAGGAACGTCGATTGATGAGTAAATTGAAAGCTTCAGGCTCAGCTTCTTCTTCACCATGACACACGTACAGCATCTGCATCACCACAGAAACTGCACAAATCCACCTTTCAATCTTATGCTCCATTCTTCCCTCACTCATACAAGACCCCAAAAGGCAGCAGCTCCTCACCTAAAGGGTTAATCCACAATTTCTGGCAGAGTAGCATGCCCTCAGATTTGGATTTATCTAACATATTTCAAATTGGATACCCAGTTTTGCAAAAACATGTATTGAATATGTGATTTTGTGCAGGAACTAATGAGAACTGCAAAGCTGATGCAGTTCATTGGAACCATTTATGACACTGATATACAGTATAATTACATGGGAATGCTGGCTCTGGAAAATGTGGAGTTCATGCATGAATGCAGTTTCATTGTCATGTTTTTGAGATTGAGAAACGGTTAAAAGCTTAAGCCACCATGCCAGTTTTTTTGAAAGAAAAAACATATAACAACATGGCATCGTGGGAAATGTGATTCTGATACATTAAGAAAAGGGACACTTGCCTCATAATTCAAACATCCCTGGAATGCGAGAGTTCCGTATTCATTAATGAAGAAATCGGTATCTGGAGGGTTTGGAGACACAGATTCGATTTCATAATGGAATGTTGAGTTTGGTGACCCAGTCCTATCTCTGTCATGTGCTGCCAACGTCAGGAGATTGGGGTCTGTTGGAAAATGACAATACACTTAAGAACCGTTGGAAAAGAGAAGATCAAATGAGTGTATCATTGTTTCATACACATTTCCACTTAACTCCTTTTATACTCTCTGTTCTTTACCTTGAGCCTTTTGTTCTCCAACGGTGAGTTCATACAGCTGCGTCTGAAAAAGTGGTGGGTTGTCATTGATGTCCAATATGGCAATCTCAACACCTAGTTTAGTGTCAGTTGAAAAATCTTCTCTTTTGGCCTCGAATTGCAGCTATGAAATGAAATGTTTGACTTTAAGTTACACACTATTAGTATTAGAGCTGCAAAATATGCAGGAAATGGCTCTACATATCCAATATGCATTTGATTATATCCTGTTTTGAAACACTAAACAAAGTGCTGAAAAACATACAAGCAAACCTAAAGTTTACCAAGCAATATTTTGTCATTCCAGGGTAACTCTTCTAAAACTTCTGCATGTACCTACATAGCACGACTGAAGCAGCATTACAGTTAAAGGACCATTCTGGTGATTCTGAGTCCAATAAATACAACCCGCATATATGTTACATTACTGCCAATCATTTTCCAAAACATACTGCTGGAGTGGTACTTTAAAATTGTGCTTTCTACCTTCTAGACTGCCCTTGTTTCAGTTCATTCCAGTACATTATAAAAATCAACTTGTAGAGACATGTCATAACAAGATCATGTCAAACAAAACATTTATAAAGGTTTTTTGTCAAAGAAACATATTTTAGTGTTTCAACACAGAGCTATACGGAAGAAAATGTATGTCTCCACCAGGGAATATAGTCCCAGGAGAAAACTGCATTTACAGAAAAATTAAAAGGACTGTGCCTTCTACAATTATTTGTAAGCGTTAGCAGGTGAAACATCAGATTTTAATGTTGAACGTTTGATTTTGAAAGAATAGGGGATTTGGCAAAACAACACGAAAACTAAAATACAGTGTTATGTTTTGGAAAATGGTTGGCAGTAACAAAATGTGTATGTGGGTTGTATTTATTAGGCTCAAACATGCAAAATCAACGGTATGGTCCTTTAAAGTCGTGTCCATCCAGCTTGGCTTGGTCAGATTCCTGATATTAGCAATATTTTCACTCGGTACATTTACACGCACACTATAGCCCAATTTTTGTCTGTATTAATTAATGTAAAAATGTAATGTAATTTAAATCATGTAAAAATTGAGTAAAGATTCTGTGGTTCACTGCATAATCAGAGTATGAGGAGAGAAGGAGATGTATGTGGTGATGGCTTTTTCTTTGCTTACATGCTTGAGTACATTGATTTCTAATCTAGGCCTGTTACTTGGAAGAAGCTCACTCTTTTATGCCACTTTCAATCAAATTACAGTGTTTAAAAGTCAATTTATTACATTAATCTGAGTATAATCAAAGTTTTAATGCACATGCAAATACAGACTGTGAGAGAACATGCAGACATTTGTAGCAGAAACTCACTAAAGCCTTCAAGTCAAAGTATCTGCTGCTTCAGGCAAACACTCATTTCACCTTAGACTTAATCCCACTTCAACTAATCGCGATTAAGCAGAAGTCAAAATCAGCAGAAGTCTAATGAAGGTGCTGAAAATGACAGGAGTGTTTGGTTTTCCTCATTGCTTCAAGCGAAGGTGTGATTATCTAGTGGCGTGCTTGTCATCTGTGGCATTGTTGTCGCATTATCATAAGGTAACAGAAAATTTCAAGCATCATATAGCAGCAGAGCTTTGCAAGCTAAATTTAAAATGGAAGTCAAAGGTGGTATTTCACTTATAAATGGCTCCATGTACAATAAAACAGCTGCAGGAACTGTTGTATTCGAAAGGTGTTTGAGTGAGGCTAGACTTCAGTAAGCCTGTTCTGAATCTCTATTTAGTTATTATCAAATGTTTTCTTTCATTGCATGATTGGAAACAGGACAAACAGGAAACAGGAGATTTGTAGTGGAGTAAATATGTCTTGTGGTTGAGTGTAGTAAAAGTTGGTATGTAATACGTGCACAGGCAAACCTGGAGAGCTGTTTTGTTTTCGTAGTCCACAGCCTTGTGTACGTATATGGTGCCGGTCTCTTTGTGGATAGTGAGGACTCCTTTTGGATCCTTGTCCACTCCTTCCCCATATAGATCGAAAAATATTCGATACTCCCGCTCAATGTCAATCTACAACACAACATCAGCATTGTCATTTGTCATCTTTGATTTTTCAAATATGAATTCTGAAAATTACAAGTAGTAACAGCAACAGAAACTCGGACTCGTGGTTTTACTCTGGTTTTCTCACCGTGCCCAACTTGTACGGGAAGGGCCCCCGGTGGCCCTCCTCAATACTAAAAGAGTCAATGATCCAAGCTCGTTTGTGGCGGCTCAGCACCAATGAGCAGGTCACGCCACACAAACTGTAGACCTGAAGAAGAGCCAAGCATAGCAGAACTAACATTCTCCATGCAGTTCAACTCACAAACAGTATGCAAAGTGGGACTTAGCCAGCATGTGTGGGACTACTTTACAGCTCATTGTATGGCATAGTTGGTGAACTTGTTTCCTCTTCCAGATGAATTTACACAGAAACAATAGCTTCACAGTGTAAATTGAACTTTAAACCTTTTGTTTGACCAGGAAGGATCGTTCTGGTATTTACTTCAAATGACAATTTTACACCAACGCCTCTGTAGCAATGCAAGATCTTCTAGGCTTTGATATTTGTTAACATCAACTTCTGGAAACAGATTTTTATAGATATATTTTTATGGAACTTATCAAGCTTCCTCTACAGTCTATGGTAATATCATATTATCTCAAATTAAGAAAAATAAATTAGCACAGATTATATCAGAAATTGACCTCTGTACTTTAGGAAATCACTTTATGTGAAAAATAAAGTGGTTACAGAAGGATTTGACGTATTTGCTACTCACCATGAGGAAGAAGCCAAACATGATGCCAGTTGAGTTGATCCAGCGCCGTGTGTTTCAGGAGTGTGTTTGGCATTTAAGCAAATCAGAGTGAGGCCCTGCCTCCCTGCTGTGCACACCCACATAGATGAATTTAGTAATCATACGTTACAGTACTTATGCATGTGTGCATGTGCATGTGCATGTGCGTGTGTGCGTCTCAGTCCAGCATTGTGTACCCTCCAGCGCTTCTCTCTTTGCTCACCAGAACCGTGCTGCTCTGCATCGCTGTTTGTGTTGAGATGTATTGTGTATTACCTGCAAATTAACTTTTGAAACAGATTATTAACAAAATGATTTGACATTAAATGGAGTCAGTAGTCTGTGGACATTGTTCTGTGTGGTTTTAAAGAGGCTGCCTTGCAGGTTTTAACTTTAGCAATGCCCTTAGCATTCCCGAGGCATAATGAGTGTCTGAAAGCACCTTGAAATACAGTTAAAGGATTTGAAGAACAGTAGAATAATAAATTTTTCTCTCCTGCTTTATTGTTAAAAACAGCAAAAGTCAGACTATTTTAAAAACAGAGACAGAAAAGTGAGAGTGTCAGGATGGTGTGTTGTTTTCAAACACAGCAAATAGAACCACTGTAAACTTTTTATTACCAAACATAAGATTAAGTTTTCAGTCCAGGCATGACTTTACCTCCCCGGGCTGTGTTAGTGCCATACAAAGTTCAGTACCTTCATCACTCAATAAGCACAACTGGGATCATATCTCGTCCTGCAACACATGCCCAAACAAGAAGAAACAGACATGCATTTAAAAAATTACTCCTTATTTACAGCTTAACGTCCCCAGCGCCAAAACACACGCAGGACCCACTAAATCACAGGAAAGACTGAGAGTGGCGACAACAGCCAGTGTGTGAAAGACGGCAGCGGGTGAGAAGTAACGGTCAGCAGCATCCATCCCAAAAGTCCATTTTTCTCCCCCTGCAGTGGAACATCCGGTGTGGCGAGGGTGTGTCCTACGAAGACATTGACAAATGAATCTGACTTGCCACCTTCTCTATCTCTGGGGGCATGGCTCTCCGTGGGGCGTTGTTGCCTTGTGTTTCTTCATCACCTGACTGGACAACAGGGGTGTCTCCTCCGTTGGCATTGGTGGTCTGACTGTCGGAGGAGAAGTCTGAAGACGTGGAGGACATGCGGGACTTGGCTTCGAGACCCTCAAGGACATGTCGAAAGAGTCCGTTGTTAAAGACTTCCTCATTGTTGTTGTTTCCTTGGACTAAAGTGAGACAAAAGCATCAATAGGGAGGTGAAAGCAGATGGTTACTTACTCAGGTTGGGGGTTAAAGTTCAGAGATCATCACTGGATCTGTAATGACAATAATCATCAGGATGATCTCTTGTAAAATTCTATCCAACTTTGCTTCTCCATACCTGGCAACGGGGAGGCCAGAACCCCGTCTTCTCCTCCAGAGCTGAAGAAAACATCCAAAGCGTCCTGGTCAGAGATTTCTATCAGCTCCATCTGGTCCAGCATGTCCACATTCACCTCCATGGACGAGATGCTGCCAATGGGAGCTGCAAGGGGACATGGAGAATCATTGTCATCGTTCTTTAGTGTTGGACTCCCTCAAGTCAAGTCAACTTGATTTGTATGAACCAATATCACATATAGTGTCTCAAAGGACTTTACAGAACCACACATCAACGGTTCCTGACCTGCCGAAGCTGTATGAAGATGAGGAAAAATTCCTTTAAAAAAATGGCATCATATAAGAAAAAAGTGGAAGAAACTTTGGTAGAGGCAATTCAAAGAGAGATTATCTCCTCAAACAGCAGGTGTGCAATGGGTGGCTTCGCCACCCATTGCACACCTGCTGTTTGAGGACCTATTGACACCTATTGACACCTGTGTCACCTACTGACACCTGTGTCTTTACCAAATTATAAAGACACAAAAAACAATGAAATATTGCAAGACAGCAACTAAGCCATGATCCAGTAACAGGATCCAGAACGATATGAAATTATAGTTACGATGGATTCAAGGGATGAATCACATCCACCCATGCTTTAGGAAGGACACTTTCTTTGTCTATGTGGGGAAAGAATATGAATTAAAATGTACTGTATGTTATTGATGTGGATTTGATCAAATGTGTCTTTTAATGTCTTATGTTAAAAAAGAAAAAAAGTAAAAAAAAAAAAAGCTGTACAGGATTAAATCCTTATTCTCTGCTGCTCTTTGTCTGCTGACTAGGTTAGGCTAAGTATTTTATTTTTTGTTTTATTTCTGACATCAAATTAGTAACCAAAATTTGCACAAAAAAGATATTATGTGGATTACGTGCACTTGTATGAGTGTGTACATTCTTACGTCTCTTGTAGTCTCTGATGCACAGGTGTGCTGAGGACAGGTAGGCGTCCACGTCATGCTGGAAGACCTCCTCAAAGAAACGCTGTCTCTCTTTTAGCTTGAGCTGCTGTGCTGCATCCACATCTGGGAGCCTCTGGGCGTGCTCCATCTCCGCTGGCAACAGCATCAGCAAAACGGCAGATAAACAAGTGAACAAGATAACCGATATCTTCAACAATCCATCAAATGACAAAAAGTATGCAAGCCTTCCAAAATTTCAGAGACTAGATCCTCTTTAGTAGAAAAAAAAAGAAAAAAAAAAACTTGTGCATGGAGCGCTTCACATATTCATTTTTTACATGTGCTCTTGGAGAGGAATTACCATCAATCAGACATGGATTTCCTGAACCACAATGATGTGGGTGGTATAAAAAAAAACAGTAGATCTCCTTTTAAAGCCTTTATTTTTTGATGGGCTTACAGCATTTTAAATCAATAAACAGCACTTACACTTATTGGCTATCTGCCTTCATCAGAGTGCTTGGCCTAATTCTAAAATGTTTCACACCTGTGCTACAGTGAGGATTCCCAGAATCCTCCAGGCGAACAAGAAATGCCCTGTACATCCTCAAGATGGAGTCAAGAGTGATGTTAGCTTCCAAATAAAAACAACGGTAACATTTCAATGTGACATACATAATACGCAGTATCATCAAATACAAAAAGAGGGAGAATAGAAATGCATAAGAGAGCAGTATACGAAATACTGTATACAAACTGGTTTGTATTAGAGGAAAGGGGAGAAGTCAATCTCTTCTTTGAGCACTGGGTATGTTGTAGCTTTAAGGCGATGAATTCAGAAAGTTTCTCTCAGGTTTTTTTCAATCTGTCATCCCTTTAATATCTGGACTTATCCATTCAATCCCCATCACTTTAAGTTTATTCTCACCTTTATGTTGGGGTTCTACATAATGTTTAGCCATTGGGTAGTTAAGATTGCCCATCCAAATGGCATATTTATGCTCAGAAACCCTGTCTTTTAACCTCCTTTTGTCATGCCAGTGTAAAAGCACCCTCTGTATATTACAAAAGCAGTATTACAATTAAAGAAGCTGTTGACTGAGTACCTTCTGCCAGTCGAAACATCAGTAAGTGAGTTACTTTTTAACCACATTTTCACAGTGATTACATTTTCCACATCTTAACCTTTAGGCTGTTTCAGTCATGTTTCACATTAGTCAGATGGCAGGTACGTCCTAAATAACTTGTCACCTATTGCTGGAGCGCATCTAAAAGTGACTCCTGGGGTTTCTGTGAACACTTTGCATAACATACTGTCACTATGATGCTCCAGTTATGCTTAATGATATTTTTAACTTGAACTGCTAATCTACTGTACATAGTGACAAAGTAAGGCTTAGAATCCTTACTTTGCTTTATGTTTGAGGAGATCATCTCTTTTTAGAGAGGCAGTTTTATCAATGGCATAGTTAAGTGTTTGAGGTTGGTAGCCTCTTTCTCTAAACTGACTGTACAGACTCTTTGACTGAGTGTGAAAATCATCACTGTCACAAATACATTTCAGCCTTTGAAAATGTGGAATTTTATCAGTGATACCAGGAGGTTGAAACTTTGAGCATGTAGTATTGCGATCTGTAGGTTTTCTAAAAATAGAAGTATCTAAGTATCCATCCTCATCTTTTGAAATATTTAAAGTCTAGAAAATTAATGTGTTCTACTATAAAGCCAGACTTAGTTCAGGTGAAATGCTCGTTCTCTGAGCAAGAACTTTCAAACTTTCACTCATATGTGAATGAACAGTATCCATATGTCTGACTAGATCCTCTGTTTGACAGTGAGGTCACGGGTCATGATGTAATAATCTGCCATAACAGGACAGATGATTAGAGACTCATCACAGAGACACAGAGTCAAATTTTGTTACCCAGAAGGAGGCAGCGTTGAGCTACAAGTGAGATTCCTTTGGCGTTGGAATTCAGTATTTTTATTTTGTATTTTTTTCTGGGCTATGCTGAGATTCTCTGTTGAACTTTTACATGTTTGTGAGAATCAATAACAATAACACAATTAATACCACATGCAGTACGTATGTTGTATGTTGTGTTATGGATTATCATTCACTCACTGTCAGCAGAGCAGGGAGGGACGGAAGGAGGGAAAGAAAATGTTAATATTTAATTTTACTATATTTTTTGTTATCTCTTGTTGGATGTCAAATCTGAATCTGCAATGTAACTCGTAAATATTATCTTCAGCAAAATGTAGTGGAATAAAAACAAAGTAGAACGTTTTCCAAAATTGAAACCAGTATCTCATATCTACATATACTCATAGAGTATTTGAGTACATGTATTTAATTGTCTTCCAGCTAAGATTACCACTAAAAGAAAAGAGAAACAGGCACCATGTAATCTCTAAGCAGCACTTTGTTCATGAATGAAGAAAAACAGAAGGAAATGGATAAACATTCCTAATTTTCCATATTCACCATCTAAAAGCCCATACTTCCTTAAATGGAGTGGGTCTGGAACGACAGAAGTGTGATTTGCTGTTTGCCTAAATCTGTTATCTGTGTATCACACCTTTGTGCAAATATTCTGAATATAAACAGGAATTATGCAGTCATCTGTCACAAAGGACGTTTCCTCCACTTCTCCCTCTGATCGTTCGTGAGTGATCATTAGGCCTGAGTCTGAGTTTTTTTTGAGGAACAATTAGAGCCTGCAGTCAGGAGCTAATTAGATGAGGCTTTTAAGCTGAGTATAAATTGGAGATCATGTCGATTTATCTGCTCTGTGATGTGAGAATCAGTTAGCAGGGGTGTCAAACTCAATCACAGAGGGGGCCAAAATTAAAAACTGGGTCCGAGTCAAGGGCCAAACAGGGTCAGCCTTTATTGGAAACAGACTTAAATTGGCCTCATTTTCATCAGAGGTTATGACAGATTATTCATACCTAATATGAATTTCACTTTAACTGCTGCTCCCAAGATATCGCACAGGATTCAGAACAAACCAAAGGTATGGAAAAAACAGACAAATGAGAGATCACATTCAAAATAAATAACACATCAGCATCATTCTTTTTTTTTTTTTTTTTNTTTTTTTTTTTTTTTTTTCAGTCTTCCTCTCTATCAGCAGTGTTTCACTGATTCATTTCCAAAGAAAAAGTTTTATGAACAGGCATCAAAAATAGCCAGAAAAATGCCATTTTTCTCAAGGGAAATCTAAAATCATTCTTTGTTTTCATTAACAACACCAACAAGAAATGAGGATAATATTTTAAGTGTGATCATGCCTTCTTATGTTATATTCTTTAAGTACGGCCACATCAGCTCTGCAAAAAAGGCAAAAGGTTTATTAATGGCAGTAAACAGCTTCTCTAACTCCAGCTGTGCTGAAAGCCTGTTTTCAAAGTCCATCTTTTGTTTGGCCATTTCTTCCACAGGCTAGCTTAAAATTCATTAAAAGCGATTGTAGGACACGGGGGGAGGGGAGGGGANGGGGGGAGGGGAGGGGAGGGGAGGGTAACTGGCACTTGCAGGTGTTGCAGTGCATTCTGGGATTTGTAGTATCTGTAATGTGTGTGTGCTATATTATAGGCAGGCAAGTTATTATAGAAATTGGATCGCGGACCAGATAAAATTGTACTGCGGGCTGTATTAGGCCCGCGGGCCTTGAGTTTGACATATGTGAGTTACAGCAGCTCTACAAATACACCAGTGAGTGATGGAGGCTAGAAACATGTTCAGCTCACAGGGAAAGCAGAGGACTCCAGCTATTCTCTGCTGTCTCTGAGAACACGCGAGATCCCTTTGACAAACCATTCCATAATGTTAGCATAGCTTTAACTTACTGACGACATCAGTCAGGATAATATATCAATATAAATCAGAAAACATGGAGGACCCTGGCCGCTGACCGTGACATGTGCCCACGCACACGTCTGACAGAAGGACACGAGCCTGTCGCAGCAGATCTGCTCTGCCTGGTTTGACAGGTGTCCTCTGGGGCACCAGGACCTCGCTGAATCTGGGGTCAGATAAGCAGATAGCCTTGGAGATCAAAGGCCAGAGTCAGAGCAGCTGACAGCACGCATGGGTGCACAGTATGTTAACAGACAGAACTCACAGCAGGAGTTCACTTCCGGAGCACCCAATGACATGTCAAGTTTGGTTAATCAAAGAAAATGAATAGTCAGAAACACTTTCTGATAAGGCATGCTTCACAAGCTGTAACTAATGGATTTATCAATGGGTAATTAATTTATTGTTGCTTTATAGATCATTAACAATAGGTGGTCAAAATACCTTTTAAAAGTCACAAATTTCTCACTTCTTACTATTAAATGCTTCTTTTAGTGCAATAATCCATAGAGTCAGGTTAATAAACTGTTATTAAATGGATTTTGGTCAATTTACATTTAAGGTAAGTAGTTGAAATGTTTGAACCTTTACAGGTTCTCCCAAATGAATTAAAGAGACATAACAAGTTATGCAAAACGATAATATAAACCAGGAAAAAGGTCTTTTTTAACAGCTTGGCAACCCAAAAGTTCTTCTTATTTATTTAGGCTTACTACTGATCTGTAAAGCATCAATAAATGATATATTAGCCATAATAATAAACTCTTTATACAGTATGCCTTATTAGAAGGTGATGCCAAAACATCTGATCTTCTCTCCTCTCCTCTCCTCTTTTCTGAAAGCTTTATTTCTGTCACCGCTCTTTACAGAACCTGATGAAGACAGGAAGTATCACTATGATTCACCTGCAGAAGTTGTGATATCAGTAATGAAGTTATGATTATGAAAGAAACGGAGGCTGATTTGCAGCCAGGCACACACAACAACTCTTCCAGTTATGTTGAGTATTGTGGTATCTTATTTATTTGTAATGTTGCGCTAACAAATTGGCTCTTCTGTCTGTAGCCTTGAAGCCAGTTGTCTTGTTGGCATTTAGACTTTGCAGGATTTGTGTCTTTGTGTGTATGTGTATGTATCTGAGGTTCTGAGATGTGTATTCATGTGTGCTGCTTTCTTCTTGCAGTGTTACACAATCACAAATGCCCCTGTCTGTAGACTCTTAAAAAACTAACTGAGTCATGCTAACAAATGCAGATGTCAGGAGCGATTTGGAGCTGGACAGTTTGATTTGAGGAGGTCTGTGGTCAGACAAACCACAGTGTTATGCAGAACTCAGACGACACGATTTTAGCTCTGACTGTCCAGTCCCTGGCAAAGGTTTCTAAACTGGAACAAAAACCTCCGGTCGAGTCCTTTTGCTGCTCGTGCTCATCACCAACAGTTGTGAGACGCATCTTGGATCCATCTCAGAAGCTCTGACATTTTCAAGCATGTCTGAAATTATTGAAAATTTCAGATGATCTTCTAGTTTGAGTGAATCTAAGAAGTCTCTAGAAAGGCAGTAAGCAATAGCCAATGAGAGCATGACAGGAGGGAGAAGTGACTGCAACTCAAATCATGGCTTTCCACATCTGATTTCTTCACTTTCTGCACAAAATAGTACACACGTTACTTGAATAGCAAACAGCTCCTCCTTGTTTGGGTCCATATTGGCAAAATCACAGTGACTTGCTGCATAATTTAACTTCTTGCCAGCATTTTTGCATGCTTTCATTTCTGGCGTGATTTCATTTGATTTTGTCACCTCCTCCCGTTTGACAGAATTTGTAATTTGTGCACCGCAATGTCATCAAGGCATATGGTATTTGAAGAAAATGACATGTTGCTTCACTACAAGTTTAAGTAGATGTCAGATTTTCATTTTGGTGAGCTTTTTCCACACAGTTGAACATTGATTGATCACTGCATTGATTGCTTCTAATTTAAGGCTGAGGGCCATGGAGAGCTAAAGGTTATAGATGCATATCCTTGAATTGATTTTGCTACCCTATCCAGTTCTTTTACCATCGAATCATCTTGATCGATACGGCTTCCCTCGCCGCAGATGACCTCAGCGACCTCTGATTAGCACAACTTCTCACAAGGGAAAAACTGGGTCACAAAAAAAAGCATGACTGCAGTGTTCACTATTGATGAGATCACAAGTGCGGTCTGTTAAATCCAGCTCTTTCTTTCTGGCTTTCCATCTTTCCTTCCTCTCAGCACTCTGGGAGTTGAGGAAGAAGGTCAAAGATCAGGGCTCAGTACCAGCTGGACATGCAGAATGACTGGAATAGACAGAAAGATAAAGGCAGACAGAAGGAGGACCGGATGTGTCTGTGTGTCACTCTGCCTCAAAGACAAACCCAGATCCTCGCTGTGGGGGCAGGAACAGAAAGAGCCCATTCAAAAGCTGACAAAAGCAGAGATGTGAGGGAAGGGAACTGGCCTGCACTTCTTAGACATGATGCCAGCGACAGGAAGTCATGTTAGATTTAGCAGAGGGTGCAAATCAGCTTTTCATTGTTAAATACAACTTAGTACTTTTAAAAACCAGCATAACACTGTCATCAGGATGCTTGTTGATGCAAACTCACCTTAAACTGCTTAGGTAAGGTACTACTGTACACTGTAAAAAATCCTACTTAAAAAATTAGTCAACGTTTTCCCATCATTTTTTAAAGTTGGGTGAACTATTGATATTTTTTTTAGTAGGACAAACTCAATAATAAATATTTGACTTTAAGCCTAAAATTAAGTGCAGCCTATGTGGAAACAGCTAATAAATTGAGTTGAGCAAACTTGATAGTCGTCAACATGTGACCTACATTAAACTTGATTAAAATTTAAGGAAGAAACACTATGAAATTGAGTTCCATGAATTTATACATTTATTTATTTATTTATTTATTTATTTATTTATTTAAATTTTGTGTCAAACTCATTCACTTCCCCAAACCTGATTTCTTCTGCCAGTCCAAGGACTGAACTGGCGGTTCTTTGGTCATGAGCTTCTCTAACCGTTGAGCCACCGCTGCTCCATTACAGGAAGTACAGACATGCTACATCAGCATTTTCACCCATTTTATAAATCTTTATCTGTATTCTGGTGTATTACTCCACAAATATAAACATGCCAACAAACAATCCATGTTAAGTACATCAAATGTAAACTTTATTTGCATGATTTTTGATTTTTGACCTCATTCTTTTTTAATCAAACTGTCAACAAATGTTGACAGTTTGAAAAATTAAAAAAAATTAAAAAAAAAAAAAAAAAATTAAAATTAAAAAAATCAAAATAAAAAAAAATGTAGTGAGTTCATGGAACTCAATTTCATAGTGTTTCTTTCTTAAATTTTAATCAAGTTTAATGTAGGTCACATGTTGACGACTATCAAGTTTGCTCAACTCAGTTTCTTCGCTGTTTCCACATATATTTTACATCAAAGTCAAATATATATTATTGAGTTTGTCCTACTCAAAAACACTAGCTCACCCAACTTTAAAAACTGATTGGAAAATGTTGCCTCATTTTTTTTAAGTTAAACCAAAGAAAGGTTTTTTACACTGCAGTTTTTACTTAGATGTGACTTAAATAAATCCAGTTGAAAAGGAAAGTTATTTTTTGAGTGAATCATACATTTTAAATTTATGTCATATGGACTAACAAACTGAAAGACGTTTTACAGTGTACTTTAGGACTTCTGATAGTATAATTCATTGTTAGAAGACAATGTCCTGCCTTCTTTCTTTCATTAAAATTCCAGGAAAACTGTGTCATGATGCGACAGATTTCTCTCAAAACCAATCACATATAATCCATAATCCTCTCATGATGGTACAGTGTCTGTGCTCTGCGGTGAGATTACATTTTGTTTGGTGACATGCAACATTTTCCACTGTTTAACCCTCTGGAGCTGAAAGTCATTTGATCAGTTTTATTTTTCTTTGAATTTTTCTCTCATTTCCCACCTAAAAAGCCTCACTGCATCAATAATGGATCACATGATAAGTTTGGAGTCATTTTCTGGAAGCAAGTTGTTTTTTTTTTCTTTTTCCAATTTTTAGGATTTTTTTTTTTTTTACTGTGGAGTGCAGATTTTTTTTTCTAGAATACTCCCCCTGGTGTTTTAGAGTTTTGTTTATTTTTATCGAATTTATTAATTTTAGATTTTAGAATTTTTCCACATACTTTTTTAAGAGTTTCTAGAAACAAAAACAAATTCTACAGGCTTGGCAGAAATGCCCAAATTTTGACAATCCAATATTTGTAATCCTGTCTAAAGGAGGGTTTTTTTTTTGGGGGGGTTTTTTTTTGTTTTTGTTTTTTAAGTGCAGCTTTTTAGGAAGCAACTAAGAGACAAATTCATTGAAAAGTAGAACTGCAAAAATAGATTTGGACCCCAGAGGGTTAAGGCATAACATTCTGTACACATACAGCCAGACTTTATTTGAACCTGAGGAGAAATGTTATATATGTCTGCTTGCCATGCTGCATTAATCTCTCTGTGGCTGTTTTCACTGCCACACTTTCGAGGACAGGACCCTGAATTAGCGGTGCCAGCTGCATATACAGCAGAGGCAAAGCATTGATCTGGGGGCTAAATGGAAGAGAAGTGCTTGATGTCGCCCACTGGCTGCCATTAGCCCGTCACTTAGCTGAACAAAAATGTGAGTTCAGAGACAGACTCCCCTGTGACAGGAAAAGGGAAGACCCGACTAAAATGGAGCACACAAATTGCCTCTCCAGATGATCCAGTTGTTTTTACATTTGTTTGGTTGACCGAGCAGCTCTGGCTCGACCCCTTAATAAACAGCAGTTAAACAGAAACCCCAGTGGGAGCTTTCATTTCTGCCTCTGCTTTGATTATAGAGCAGTTTGCCAGACCCTCAGTTTTATTCTGCACAGCCGAGCCAAGGCGGCTTCTGAGAAGTGGTTTCCTTATGCAAACGCATGAGGTCATCACTGTTTAAATGTAGTGCTGATATGTACCGCCATGGCTCGCCTCAAACATCCTACCAAGCTACATCTAACCAACAGACTGTCAAAACCTTTAAGCAGTGACAGACTTATTCTAGCTAAGCATCGCTTGTGCAAATAGTTGCTAAGCAAGATGTGTTCACATACTCACACTCGCTTGTGAACTTTATGTCAAGCTGGAGGATTAAATGCTATGTTCACCAGGGAGCAATGTGAAGGCTGAAACATAAATCATCCCTAGTTGCCACCACCTTAAAGACTACTTTGTATTTCACTCAACAGTAGCATAGAGATGGTGAGATCAGCATTTTGGCTATTATAAAGGGAAAAGTTACAGTGTTGGTATGTGAGGTGTTCAAACAAATCCTGCTGTGCTCTATCAGCTACACCAAAAACAACTTTTTTTTTTTGTTTGGGGTTGTCGCTGCACTGCTGGCGTGAAAAAAGTTGCCTTTAGTCCCCATGATTTTAGCAATAATCATTTAAATGGGTAAAATGAACTTAGGTCAATTCAGTTTCGCTCACTTGAATTCAGTTCAATTACCATATATACTCGAGTATAAGCCCAGTTTTTTTTTTGTTTTTTTTTACCAAATTTCACAACACAAATCGGGGGGTGGGCTTACACATGAGTAATTCAAATCAGATCCCAGAGAACAAAATTTCCAGGGGTAGAAATACTACCCATTACCACTACCTATGGAAAATAGTTTAAATCATACCTTAGAATGAAATATTTCCTGACTAAACATCTTATTCAGCACATTTTGCAGCGGCCAGTAAACTGTGATCTGTCAGTTACGGTAATCAGCTGCTGAAATAAATATCATGTTTACCGGTACATGGATTATTTTCAGAAAATCACAGGAATACTATGACAATACCCAGAAAAACAGGTAATTTGCTAAACAAATAAATTGATGGAACAACATCAGGGTGTCGGCTTATATGTGGGTTTCTTTAAAAATCTAATTTTGCAGGTCAAAATTGGGGTCGGCTTATAGTCGAGTATATACAGTAAATTCACTCGACTCAGTTAAGTCAGTTCAATTCAAGTCAGTTCCACCTGGTTGAATTTCAGGTCTGTTAAATTCAATTTAAGGCAATTTAATTAATTTCAGTGTTTTATTTGTATAGTAATTACATTAACAAAACAGAAGCAGTACGTCACAGTACAATGATCTTTCAAAAAGAATAATTAATAGATGTGTAGGTCTATGTTTGTCCATTTCTGTGTGTCCAGAAGTGTGTGTTTGATTGTGGTTGCTGTGTAAACAAGATCCTCATTATTTTGATGAAGATTCTCAGTCATCCAGGCGGTAGATATGTTGTATGAAAACTCAGTCAGGTCAACNTTTTGATGAAGATTCTCAGTCATCCAGGCGGTAGATATGTTGTATGAAAACTCAGTCAGGTCAACTAGATCCACGTTTTTAATTCTGAAACGTCTACCATTCATCCAAATGGCTTCGTCAGTCAAAAAATGAAAATTTATGAAAATGAACAGAAAATGAAATGAAAAACAGAAACTTTTTCTGACTGACGAAGCCATTTGGATGAATGGTGAAATGTTTTAGAATTAAAAATGTGGATCTAGTTGACCTGACTGAGTTTTCATGCAAGATCCTCAGTTTTTTTTCCTCTCTCTCTCTCTCTCTCTCTCTCTCTCTCTCTCTCTCTCTCTCTCTTAAAGTCTGTGGTTGATATTGAATAGAGGAGGCATGACCGCCTGGCACTGAGCCAGCTGGATCAGCTGGATTCCTGGTCACCAGGTCGGTCCTGAAACTGTGACGTAACGCTGTTTGGGCTGAGGCTCGTACAGCAGACTGACTGCCCTTTCCACCCAGACACTGTTTGTCAGAGGGAGAGATTTTATTTCACATGGACTGGTTCCCAAATGCAACAAGACAGAGAAAGTGAGAGAGAGAGAAGGGTTGTATGTTTTATGTTTTATCCTCCTTTGTCTTCATTGTTTTAAATGTTTTTGATTTTGCTGTTTTTTGCTGTTTACTGTTAGGTGTCCTTGAGTGCCATGAAAGGCGCCTATAAATAAAATGTATTATTATTATTATTAAGGGGGAATTGGTGCAGAAGGAGGAGAGGAGGAGAGGAGGAGGAGGAGGAGGAGGAGGAGGAAAGGTCAGGGAGGGAAGACACAAGCAGAGAGATACGTACATAGTGAGGAGAGGGATGACTAACAAGATGTAGAGTATAAAACAGGTGAAGCCAAATAGATGGAGTCATGCTGAAAGATGTGGAGTCATCTATGAAAGATGTGTAGTTGTGTTGTTGTGAGTTTGTCTCCTGTATTTTGCAGCGTAACTTTGACCCTGTAGCAGCTTAAACTAACTACAGATGGTTATTAGTACATCAGCCTCGTTCCAGGCTGTTAATTAAAGGAGTGTCAAAGGTCACACTGACACCACGAGCACAGATGTACACATAAAACCTTCCTCATCTGGTTTATAATCTTTCTAGACACATAACGTAAAAGCCCTTTTACACCTTGCATTAAAAAGTGATGTTGTTACCTGGATTCTGCCTGCATTGTGACCAGATTTCAGTAAGTGGGCTATAATGATATTAAAGCCAGTTTCCTTCTTGTTCTATGATAATTGGGCTAATTACAGTTGGAGGATGATACCAGAGATAGAAAACACAAGACAAAGTTCACCTTGGGGGCCCTGCACAAAGAACAGAGAAAGAGCCTGAATCAGCACTTGTTGAGCCTTAAAGATATCTTTTTGCCCTAAAAGTTGGACTTTGTATGGAGCCCCTTAGGAGTCATGTGTGAAAAAAAATAAAGTGGGTAAAAAAAAAAA
>VXCM01001700.1:114181-166951 GCA_014773175.1 Lucifuga dentata
CTTTTTTTTTTTTCTTGTTTTTACCCACTTTATTTTTTTTCACACATGACCCCTAAGGGGCTCCATAACTTTGAATGAAATGTCTGAAGTCTTGAGATCCGATGGCTTCACACTTGGTCTGGCAGATTTAATGGTGTGTAAAGGGAGCCTTAGTGACTCGTTTAACAAATTAGAGCTCGACTGATATATCAACAAGGCTACAAGGCTAACATTTTTGTAGATTTGTGTTTTTATCTATAGTTAGATTTTTGGAATATGCTGGTTCTGTCTCACACTTCTACTCTCTCTCTCTCTCCCTGTTTTTTCTTCAAAAGCTGACATTTACGCGGAGCTCCAGTTGAGAAGAGAGTGAATTATTTATGGCGAGAGTGGATGTGTTGTGTATTTGTGTGTCTGTCTGGTCTGTGTGTGTGTGTGTGTGTGTGTTTTCGTGTGTGTATCGGGTCTGTCTTCACTAAAACAAAGCAGTGTCCAGCACCATCGTCCCAGGGTGCGAGCACAACAGTGACATCAGTGTTAACCCTCTGTTTATCCTCTGCTGGATTAAAGCCAGACTGACACCAGGGCGTATGTGGGTCAGTGTTCTGTCACACTGCCCACAAACACACTCTCACTAGTCCTAATTAACACAAATTAGCTCAGTGTAAGATTAGACTATTATTCAACCAGTGCAAAGGCAAGGAATACCAAAAGTCCCTGTTTGTCTGGATTAGTCAATCAGTGTGGTAATAAGTTTGTGTATTAAAGTACATAAAATGGCATAAATAGTTTTGGCAAGTGTTTTTTGGGTTCAAAGCAAAGTGCTTCTCGGAGGAGCTGAGAAACTCTACTTACATTTTTTATAATGATTAAATCCATAATCCATAAAAAGTTAAAACTTTCTGTGCTTACCCTTCATAACGTTAGGCTGCATTTACTTCAGCTTCTGATGCCAAATTCCAATTTTTGGCCAATATCTGATTTTTTTTTTTAATAGCCTCAGTTTAGACCTTGGCTGACCTACATCACAAATAATGGTTTCATTACATTACAATGGAGGCAAATGAGACAGAAATAATTATAGGAGCTGTTGCTTTCTAAAGCATTAAAGTTCCACCGGGATTTAATTATATTTTAAGATGGAGAAGATGCTTGGTGCAGCCTGCGCGTGCATTGTGTGACGTGTGAGTCAGAAGAACAAGGAAATTCCGTTCTGTGTTTTTCAATGACAGTATCGCTTTGGGCAGATATGCAATACATAGAAACGTGGTCCAACATGGATCCAAGAATATCCAATTCCACTTGTTTTTTTCTTTTCTACTGTTAGATGTTCACAATGCTAAGTCTGTATGTGTCACATTTGTGAAAACAATCAGAAACGGGCACGTGTACCTGGTGATGTAAATGCAGCATAACATACATTTAGTATGTTTATAGGTACACAATACTCCTGTTTTTGTCTGTACTGTGATTAAAGGACCATACCAGTGATCATGCATGTTTGAGCCTAATTCAATTTTCATACACGTAATGTTAATGACAATCATTTCCCAAAGCGTACTACTGGAACAGTGAATTAAAAAACTTTTCCAGACCTCCATTGGTTTCAGTTCATTCTGGTACACTATTAAAATCAACTTGTTGATACTTGAAACGTTCTTGGGATAGGTAATCCATCATCACCAACAAGACATATATTCAGGGTTTTTTTCAAGTTACGTAATTTTAGCATTTAAGCGCAATAAAAA
Source organism: Lucifuga dentata (assembly GCA_014773175.1). Taxonomy (NCBI): domain Eukaryota; kingdom Metazoa; phylum Chordata; class Actinopteri; order Ophidiiformes; family Bythitidae; genus Lucifuga; species Lucifuga dentata. The sequence goes on from VXCM01001700.1 coordinate 115,909, forward strand.
GTATGGATGTCTCCACCAGGGAATATAGTCTCAAAAGAAGACCTGCATTTATTGAAAAATTCAAACGACCGTGAATAAGGCTGCGTAACTTCATAAGGCTGCGTAACTATTAGCAGGCGAAACAGCAGTTTTTAAGGTGGGTGTATCGCTTGAATATTTGATTTTGAAAGATTAAGAAATTTTGCAAAATATCAGTAAAGCTGAAATAAGGTTTTATCCTTTGGGAAATGATTGTCAGTAACGTAACATGTATGAAAATTGAATATATTAGGCTCAAACATGCAAAATGGGTGGTATGGTCCTTTAAGGCAAACATACAGAGTAAGGTGTGTACATGGATGGAATTAATAGGATTCTGTTGTTCACTCAGTATACATGAGTCATCGCTTCAACGGCTTAAGAGGGGAAGTATGCCAGGAGAGGAAATGCGTGTACAGAATGCTGAGCCGATGGATCGTTTGGCATTCTTGAGTAAATCTATTTACAGTCACAAAATCAGGTCTGTTACTCAGTCATCGATTTATGCCGGTTTTAATCTGATTATGTGTTTACATGACCTTTGAAAAAAAATCTACTTGCTGACTTGGTCGCATTAGAATTGAAGTTTTGAAACATGCTGATTACCGAGCAGCTTCAGCAGAGCAGCTGGAGTTTAAAAGTGCCTCCATAACAGAGGGAAAGCGTTTGTGGTTCCTTTTCCCCAAGAAATAGTCACCAAACCTTCACGCTGCTCCCTGCAAGCTTCTGGAAAAGATTTACTGCCCTTCCCCATATTTGTGAGGGAGGATTGATGCTGTTGTCAAAATTCAGCTTCAGGGAGAAGCATCAGAATGTTTGGTTAAACTCAGGAATTACTCCTCTGCTTGTCGAGGTTAAGACATGGTGGCCAGAAAATGATTTACAAGTTTAGTATACATGGCATTTCATGTTACCATAATCAAATGTGCAATTAGTATGTCTTAAATAATTTATGGGTTTCAAGCATAATAAAGCTGAATATTTTGTAATCTCACTGAATAATATTCTTGAGCTCATTCTCTGTTGTTTCACATGGTTTACACTTTTACACAGACTGTTCACGTGATAGATTGGTGATGTTTTTCTGCATCGGGCCCTTTGCCTGGAGGTGAAGCTGTGTCTGGACATTAAGGATTGAGTGAGTAGATGGATTTGTTGGGGAGCTAATGAGAGGAGCTGGTCTGAGTCACACACATCTTACAGGCTGGAATTGATGGGAACTGCTTCAGTCTGCTGTGCGGGCCTGTTCTAATCACACACATATAATTATCTAAAGAACTCACAGGCTGTGAAGTACCGCTTGTAATATAATGATCTGTGTGAGCTTTTCTGAGCATTAATCCTCTTGGTATTCCTGTTGTTTGTGAAAGAGCATTACAGCGTATCAACATTTCTTCTCATTCATTAGTGTTTATTTTATTATTATATGGTTGTGTTATTATATGCTTGAACACAAGTGTTTGAGAGAGAAATCCTGCCTATTGTAACCTGACTCAGGTCAAATTGTCCCATTTGTTTTGCTGCTACTAGAGACCAATTGATATAGACATAAGGCCAATATTATTGGCCAATATTGGCTAAAATATCACTATATGGCTCCTATTGCATACCTGATCATTTGAAGAGAGAGAATCTCTCTCCAAATTGCCTCTTCTGGGATTTTTGTCCTGTTTTTCCTTAAATGATAAGAGTTTTTAGGGAGTTTTCCTCGTCTTCACAGAGAGCTTGGGCTGGGTCGGGAATCATTGATGTGTGGCCCGTAAAGCCATTTAGGCATCATATATGAGATATTAGGCAACACAATTAAACTTGAGTTGACTTGATTATATCAGTATCAGCATTCTTTGGTGGGGTTTTAATATTTTTCTTGTGTTTTTGTTTTATAGGTATTCATTGTTGTTTTTCAATGTTTGGCTTTTGATTTTGCAACCAGGTTAGCTTTGAGGGAAATTAGGGAAGCAGTGACATTTTGTCTAGATAAAGACATGAAGTAGCAGCGGAAAAGGACGACTGTCGGCCATGTAGAAACAATGTTAGCTGTTAGCTTAGCCGCTACACAACACAGTTGAGTTCTTTGCCGCAGTCAGACTTGTCAGCCTGACCTACACTGCCATATGTGTATGTTTTGTTGTTTTTTTTTCATTTACTTGTCTGTAGCTCTAATCTGTGACACAATGCACACATTATAAAGGGAGAGTGTCTATGTTCCCCAGTTAAATATTCTGTTAACACACATTAACCCTAACCCATTGTCTGCTCTATTGTGCTATATAGAGCTGGGGAACATAGCAATGACCCAATAATAACTCATTTGACTGTATTTTTTGTTTAGTTTTGTGCTAAAATTCAAGATAATGTGTGTGTGTGCGTGTGTGTGTGTGTGTGTTTTAATGTTTCAACAGTATGGTCTTCTCAGTGTTACATTTTGGGTTGAAGGTTTCACTTGTTTTAGATTGCTGCACTTAAAGTTTGAGGTCATTTGGTGATATTTCTGTTTTTTACTACTGAAGATGAGCAGGTCAAGTGAATTTGAGTAATTCTTTACAAACTAAAATATTACAGGATTCAGTTAATATTTCTACTTTAACTGAAGGGAAATACTCTACTGTGCTTACTTTATATACAGTACAAAATAGTTTTTACTCACATTTTCAATATTGTTTAGGTCTGCAATCACGAATAAAACACTTTTAAGTGTTACATTTTTCATATTATCATCAATGTTACTGCAAAAATAAGTTAAGATATTGTGATATCATTTATGACTTTATCGCCCACCCCTTGCCAATACATTGTTATCATACTCTTAAATAGTGGTATCATTAATGGCCTCAATAAAAACGTTGCAGTCCAGGCAGTAAAGGTACGATCAGATAGCAGATAGATGCTTTGGGCCGCTTTCTGCATGTGATAAATTAAAGATACAGGCAGCAACTGTATAGATTTTTACTCTCCTAATTAACTAGTTCAACAGAATCTACATCCTCCAGCTTATCTGGGTCGCATCCAAGGGGACTGAGCTAAAAAATCATGGAGAACAGAAAAAGCTCCTTCATCATTGCAACAGCTGGTTCGTCCTTCACTCCTCAGCATTAACGTACCTCGACATTCCCACAGATTCAAGACATGACAGGCTGGATTAGGGAGGAACTGAGGCCGGACAGAGCAACAGATGGGAGATTTCCTCCTTTGAATCCGACTCTGTTCCTTTTTTTAGCCTCGTGAAATCGCACACTGATCGCACTAATCTGATTTCAGTTCTGTATGTCCTGTCTGAGGGACAGACTACCGCTGCAGTCCGCCCACTCTGATGAGATCTGCAGGAGCAATCCCATTAGCAGTCAGAGATCTTTGTGTGGTGGCCTCAATCCAAGCCTGCCTCAGTGTGTGTGTGACCTATTCACTTGGTATTAGTGAACATTACTCATGGTGATGATTCAACATTCCTGTCTGATTTTGGCTGGCACAGCACTTCGGCCAGTCAGGTAGCATCAACAGCAACGGCCATTTAATATACAGGCTGAGCAGTCGGAGCTGTCAAAGCAGGATACACACACACACACACACACACACACACACACACGTCTCACAGTGATGTAGCAGGGAATAAATTCAGGGTCCTCCATAAAGCAAGCAGCACCATAAATAAAGAAAATCCTCAGAGACTGCCAGAAAATCATTCATTTGTATTTTTTTCTTTACAAAATTTACTTTAATTTGACAAAATTTATCATTAATATGAGGTGTGGCTATGCATATATACACAAACTGTACTTCTGACACCCAAATATGGTTTGTAACATCCTGTTCTGTAATAGACAAGTTTCTGTACAAGTTATAAGTTTTGAAAGTTACTCACAGGGTAGGCGTTTGTTATGGAGGTTAGCTGATGAGGAGCTCATGCTGCTGAAGAGTTGGAGGAGAGTGGGAGCTTGACACAAACCAGGAATGAGAGGGAATGAGTGTGTGGTGATCAGTCAGCCCTCTGGGAGTTTTGGGATTGGCAGCAGATCATCTCCCACCTCCTCTGCTCAGTCAAATTGCTCCAAACTGACTGATGCTGCACTCCTTTCCTTCCCTGTTTCTCTCAGTGGACTCTTTGTACTGAGCCACTTGGATGAGGCAAGAACAAGTTTAGGGCTTTGTGGAACGTACCAACTGACCACTGATGGGGGGGAGGAACTGAGTGTGAGAGAGGAAGAGGGAAGGGAGGATTTTATATAACCTAATGGAAAATACCAAGGAGACACAGACACATGCCTTTGTTATTTTTGTCCCTCTTACATTCCCCCTTCTCTCTTCTGTTCCTTAGAGCAGATTATTTGTGTTTCACCTTCAGGGTCAAATAATGTCCAAAATTGCTCTACTAACAGAGTAAATTATGCCTTTTATTATTATTGAAGCTGTTGTACAAAAATTAAATTTTTAACAGGGTTCTAAATTCTTAACAAAGCCTCCACAGAGAGGGTTATGTTTTCATGTTCTTTCTTTCTTTCTTNGGGTTCTAAATTCTTAACAAAGCCTCCACAGAGAGGGTTATGTTTTCATGTTCTTTCTTTCTTTCTTAGAAGGATTACTCAAAAATTAAGCAAAGATTTTGATAAAACGTGGCTGAAGGGTGTGGCATGGCTGAGGGAAGAACTAATTAAATTTTGGTGCTGATTTGAATCCAGGGATTTCTATGAAAGATTTATTAACTTTGGAAAGGTGTTTTTCTGTAATTTTCTCAGTGCCTTCAAAAATGATCAATTACAAAAACAAAATCAGGCAAATTCATTAGTGACAGATATCAATTAGTATGATTTGGACCAGATCTGGATATATTTCCTTATCACAAATAAAGCAATTAAATCATTTGTTTCTATTTGTTACCTCTGCTATGTCTAGATAAAATATATAGAGATCTCTCTCTATATATTTTATCTAGACTTAGCAGAGGTATTTATCTAATGAGTGCCCTGCCAGTTATATCATAAAATCATGTCATACAATTTGCATATAATGTGCAAAGACAAATGCATTTCCTGACAAAAAAAAAAAAAAAAAANAAAAAAAAAAAAAAAAAATGCATAAATGTGTTTTTTTTATAATAGTAAAAAATTTTGCTTAAGAAGTGGTCTAAGTGGTTCTAAGTATTAATAACAGCTTTATTGTAAAATATGATTTGTGTTACATTGCTGCTATTTGTATCATTGATTATTCTGTTACATTACAAATTAATTTCCCTGCTGTAATTTAATGGTAATTTTACTTCCTTCCTTTAGATCTCTGATAAGTAGTTTCAGTAATGTTGACTAGAGAATACTGCAGTACAAAAAAGGATCAGATACTCAAAACATGACTTTCAAGTGGTGAGAAATTGCCTGACTCAGGAAAATTAACTAGAAAATGAGTCAGAAAATTACCAGGCAGGTCATGGTAAAGCAGCTGAAAATGTGCGTGTACCAGATGCCACCTAGTGGAGAACAGTTCCTCAAAGCAGGACTTAGTTATTACGCAATATTTGCATACAGAGGCTTCAAAAAGCAGCATTACATCATCGCCTTTTCCAAAACCCTGCAGGCATTTGAAGGACCATTTGTTTGAAGTGAACGTGAGATAAGATGTTGGTGTGTCTGTGTTTGAGAAATAGTGCCAAAGGACATATACAAAAAAAAAAAATATTGGATTATTTTTCTGAAAGGAATGCTTTGGTCTCTCAAACATACTTAACTTTCTTATTAAATGAACAACTTATTTCAGGTTTTTATTTGGGTAAATCAGATATTTGAGATATCTATAAGGCAGGCACCTCCAGTTTCAGAATTTTAATACATTTTCATGTACCACACCTAACCTCTTAAATGCTTGCACAAGTATGAAAACTTTCACTACCAAAACTCACATTTGGCATCTGTGCCAGGCTGCAGAAGTGAAACTGCTAACTACACACTTTATGGTGTAGCAGTTGGGAAGTGGTGGGAGTTATGGCGACTTCAATCAATAAAGACACTCTTTGTAAATGTCAGTGGATGTGGTGGAGAAAATGTGCTAGTTGTGGCAGAGACTGTGACTTAGCGTCTTCCCACAGTGATCTTTGGTATGTGTGTGTGTGTTTGTGTGTGTTTTGCTATCTTTATTGTGTCCCAACAGCACTCAGTCAGCGTGGGGACTGAAAACCTTGTGGGGGCCAAAATTCGGGTACCTATTAGTTAACCATTTTAATAAGGCCTTCCCCATAAAGATGTAGAAATTTGCGTGTGTGTGTGTGTGTGTGAGGAGGAAGCAAAGGAGAGAGACAGTACAGAGAGGGTGAGTGGGCAGAGGAAACATGATGTGACTCAAAGTGAAAGTCGTCTTCACCTCAGTCTGACTGGGGATTCACCTGCTGAGGCCCTGCAGAATCAGTTGCTGAAACTCCAGCAGCCACAAAACAAAAAAGCCCGGTCCTCTTTTTGTTTCCTGCAATGAGATGCAGAGAGAGGTCAGCAAACAGTGGAAAGGGAGGAAAAAAACGTCGAGAAAGCAAGCAGGCAATGAATACCATCATCAAAGCTGTGAGAGGCCTTCTGCAGAGCCGAGAACGGCGACCTGTGAAGACTCCAGTCAAAAGCAATTATCGACCATTTCAAAGCATTTCTTCTCTTTTCTCTTTGACATCGAGTTCTTCCAGGATGAATCATTATTAGTGCATATCTGCCCTCTGAGGTGAGGCTACAGAAAACATCTCTGGCGGTTAACAGAAAGTGAAGGCCTGTGTGGACAGATTGCTGATGTGGAAGCACGATTCCCATTTTGCAACGTTTTTCCTCAGTGTCTGTTATTTCTGCATGTTTCCAGGCTGGTCAAAGGCAATGTTTTCCCGCCCTCGGTACACCAGGCAAAACGCCAAAGCCATCAGGCAGTCATACGCCTACCATCAGCTGAGGAGTTGCACAGCAGTCTCATTTCTAATTATACACCCAACATGAGAGGGCTACAGACGGAGAGAGGGAGAGTGGAATATGGAGAAAGAGCGATTACAAATGAAAAAAGCCAAGAGTGGCACTCAACAGTAGCATACAGGGGGTGAATGAGTTTAGATGCGAGAGAGAAAGAGAAAAAGAAAGAGAGAGAGAGAGACATCAAATCTGTCTGAGAAAGGTTAACAGGACTGGCTGAGCAGAGTGGGAGTGTAAAATGTAAAAGTGAGTAGGAGGGAAGAGAGATAGGAGAAGAGAAAGGAAGAGAGAGTGTCTGATAGACAGTCTATTGAGCTTGTCTGGATGCTCCTATTCATTCTCACCCTGACAGGACGACACAAGCCAGACAGGTGAGTCGATCCGTGATACCGGCGTGGCATTGGCTTTGTGATCGTGTATGAATGTGCGGGATGAAGATGTAGAAAGATTAATGGAGGAAATATGCTTATAGATTATTAAAAATTCAGCTTAGCTATAAAATCCTGGAGGTAAATATGTCTGAGTTGAGACATCTCTGTCTCAGTCCAGGATTTTACTCCACCTAAAGGTGCCAGTTGTGTTTTAAATGTCTGGATGCACATTTGAGGAGTTCTGTGGGCTTCAGAGTTTAATTTTTGTTACGGTGCACAAAAGCCCATAGACAGAAATATTATCTGACTGATATGCAAAGAATTCTCTAATTATCACAATGGCACCAAACACACCAAACAGTGTTGTGCTGAAAATTTTATTTCCATAGATTAGTGACACATAGTGAGCTGATGACCTCATAAGGTGAAATCTGCCTACCTGTCTATCTGATCGTACCTGTCTGTCTGACAGCCAGCATCCCATAGATGTCGTTTGAATGAATTTACATTTATGCTGCAAGGATGTAGATGATAAGCACTTACTGTATGTTTCATGTAATGGTGCTGTCAAATATACACGCGCACGCACGCACACACACACACACACTTCAGAGACATGCCTGTCAGGGACGGTGAACGAGGTACATTCACTGGTGATGCTCAGTGGTGCGATGGTGACGTAACAGCGGACATTCAGATTAATTTTGCATTGTTTAAGCTTTTAACTTTCTAGCCACCCTCAACTTTGCCGAGTTGTCACCACATCCTTTCTTCACCAACAGCATTGTGCCATGCTTTGTTACCATAGTAACTTTAGTTGGATGTCCATCAAACAAAACTCTGTCAGTATAGAAACTGGTGGTTAGAAAGCCCTAATTCAGAGCCAAATTTGACGCGATTGTTGAGATGTCAAGGGAATATTCACTGCCTGTGCGTCTGTTAATTTAGCTTTGGGGTGCCAGATGTTTCTTTTTCATGTTGTTTGATTGATTTTTTTTTTTTAATGTGGTGTGTTAGGGTTAGGGTTAGGGTTATGATGAGCTGCTCTAAACAATTGCATCTAGAGGGATAAATAAAATTGAATTGATATCATCAGGTAGCTGATTCAGAAGAGAGGAAAAAAGTTTTCACATCTATCAAGTAAACGTTAAAGAAAAGGAAAGCGACAAGCAGATTGAGATTCTGAATAGCAATTTTTTTTTTTTTTTTTTGCAGCTGACGTCTTGTTTGTGAGGCTATGAAGAGCACCAAATATTTATTTCACTTATTTTTCAGATCGTGACGACCTTGCGCCTTGCTATCCATAATGCTTGCCAAGAAATTAACAGAATTTGTGTCACGTGATCACAACACCTCCTCAGCTTCTGCAGGAGGCCATGCAGTGCCAGTGTGAGGGACGGGGGGAGAGTGAGCCAATGAGCATCACACCAAACGCAGCTCCAGTCCCGGACCAGGACAGCCTCCCACTCAAGAAGAGGGACCAAAGATCAGGCTCGCCACAGCAGCTGTCTGATGCTGCAACATTCAAGGCACCTTACCCTTACAAGAGCCATACTGAGTTCAGAACAAAACACACGGGTCCTTTCCAGCCTGTACCGAGACGGGTCCCTGCACTCTACCAGCCCTGGATGCAGACACACACACCCACCAGGTCCAAACCTCACGTCCTCTCCGCATTTAGGGAGCACCATGGCTGGGCGGAGTNCCCACCAGGTCCAAACCTCACGTCCTCTCCGCATTTAGGGAGCACCATGGCTGGGCGGAGTGGAGGGAGTTCAACCCCCTTTACCCAGGATGGGACTTTTCCCACCACCATCACAATTTTTCTGGACCACACAGAGAATTCGGGCCCTCTGGAATCCACTCAGGCCATCCACAACACCCACCCAGATTCAGACCCATCTCCTTAATCACAGACGGTTTCCGTACTGTGGGGGGAGGCTATTACTGGGAACCGCACAAGACATTAAGGGACGAGAGTTTGATCACAAAGAGACAGAGCAATGGGAGGACTAAAGGACCGTATACAAAGAGAACAGACAGAAAAATGGAGTACTCTCCCAGAGGCAAAAAAGCAAGTCCTCCACTGAGCATAGGCATATGCTCAAATTTGAGCATATGTCTGCCTCTCTCTCCAGTTGAGGACCTTACAAATCAACATGAGCTGTACAAGCACCAGACCACAAAGCCTGCCAAACATCCCACTCCTGCACCATTATTGCATTCCGCCATAGAAGGTTTCCCTGGCAATAACACAAATGATGCATACATCTCTGTGAGAGGGAAAGAGGGCACAGCAGTACCTCCTGCTCTCCTCTCCTCCTCCTCCACCTTCTCCCCATCTTCCTCTTCCTCCCCTAACCGTTTTCCCTGGCTGCTCCCTCACTTTGTAGCAGGCTCTCTGATCGAGCTCAGAGACGGGCGACTAAGAAGGGTGGAGGACTTACAGACAGAAGACTTCCTGCTTGGCTCACTAGCCCGTCCAGACCTCCGCCTGAGCTGCTGCACGGTGCAGAGCATCTCTGCTTCATCCTCCTCCTCCTCCGTTTCACGCCTCCTCATCCTGCTTCATGACCAGCAGTCCCAGGTGAAACACGAGCGAGCAAAAGAGAGAGAAAATCATTCTGTTACTCATCATTCACAGCAGATCCTTCACAAGTGGTTGTTATTATGCTTTCCACATAGTTTATCATGCTGCATTCAGGTCATATGGTAAAAACTGTTTGTACGTCTTTGTGTATTTGAACTTGTTCGAGCATATGCAAATTCACACTCACTGAACCCCTTTCAGGGACTAGTAAGTTGTCCTTAAAGACCTTTAAAATTACAACTACGACTCCTCCTCTTCCTAAAAGACCACTGAATTCTCCTTCCCTAGAATCTATTCAAGGTCCAAGGACTAACAAAACCTCCTTAAACACCCTACACCAAGCACCAGCCTTATTTAAGACCGCTAGACAAACTTAATCACCTCTAGAATCTCAGTTAACTCAGTTGCCTAACCTCACATAGAACCCTATCAAGGACCAGTGAACCCTTTTTACAGACCTCTGAAAGAAAAAAATGCTCCATTAGGTCAATATTACTGTGAGTGTATTTGTCGGAAAATTCTCATCTCATCAATTCTGAACAGAATATGATCTGTGGTCAAACTTGGAAAATGTATATTTCTGGTGCCACTTATAATAAGGCATACTTCGTAAAGGATTTGGAACTTCTGACTTATTAGATAATTTATTAATGCTCGAAATATCAGTAATAATCCATTATAAGAATGACCTTGGTGTTGTCAGGTTGTGAAATATCTCAGATTATTGAGTCAGAGTCCCTTGACTATTTATTAATGTGTTACTAACATAACTGCAGACCTGATGATTTGCTATAAAGTGGGCGTTTATTAATGGGTGTTATTATTAATGAAGGGTAATGAGAGACCATTTAAGAGTCTTTCTGACCATTCGAGGGTCTTCCTGATGAAGCTACAAAGACAAATCTTAATACTCTAGAAAAGGATGTAGCAACTTTTCATACCTGGGAACCCCAAAAGTTTGCTTTAATAATGGATTATTGTGGTAAAAAAATGCATCAATACATTTTTATTATTTATGATCAAAAGAAGCATCTAGGTCTAACACATCTACTGAAAGTAAGAGCAAGCCTCAGCCATGGTGTCTTGGTGGCTTCAAATTCTGAAAGCATCAAAACCTTTTCTGGTTTCTGTAATTACAGTACAATTCATCATGAATATAGCACAACTTGAACAGGAGCTCCCCCTGGTGGTCAAGTGTTAAGCTGCATGTCCCTGTCTAATCCTCTGTGTTTCCCTCCTTCAGGAGTTAGTGGATGTCTACGTGGAATATCCATTTTTTGTGCGTGGGCGAGGCTGGTCCTCCTGCTGCCCTCAGAGGACAGCCCGTCTGTGTGGCCTGCCGTGCCGTCAGCTCAGCGTGGGGGACGTCTGTCTGGCTCTCACCCCTGTATCAACCCCTGTATCAGCCCCCCAGCCTCCACCTCCAGCTACCCTAGAGCCCAAAACCTCACCCACAAAGTCAGACGGAGGGCGTGGGCCCCTGAAGCCACCATGTCTCCAATCTGCTTTCTGCAACCAGTTTCCTCCAATGACAGACAGGCCATCAGGGGGCAAGAAGAAGGAGGTAGAGATGGTCCGGAGGAGGCACTGTTCAGCTCCGGAAATGAGAGGTCCAGGCACTAATTGTGGAAAGTGAAGAGGTTCATTGTTTTACTGGAATGGAGCAAGCCATTCTCCTTTAATTAAGCTCTGCTAAGTTTTGCCTGTATTTGCTGTCTTTCTACCTCGTAAATCCTTTTGGTTTCTGTGCTTAACTGTCTTTTGATTTAGGGAATTATGATTTTGCATTGAGCCCAATAAATACAACCCGCATACATGTTACAATACTGCCAATCATTTTCTAAAACAAACTACTTTTCTTGCTTACTTATTTCAACACAGAGCTGTGCAGAAGAAAATGTTTGTCTTCCCCAGGGAATATAGTCTGAGGAGAAGATGGCTTGTACCAAAATTTAAAATAAGCGTGTCTTCTTCATTTGGATGTATATGTTAGCATTTTTAAGGTGGTTTATTACCTGAAAATTTGAAAGATTAGGAGATTTGTCAGGAATAACACAAAAACTAGCATACTGTATTTATTGGGTTCAAACATGTGATATCACTGGTTTGGTCCTTTAAAGCTAAAGAGGAATGATAGGAGTTGACTCTCAGAGATGCAAGATTGTCAGTGTAAGTCAGGGATTGCAGGCTGACTAAACATCCTGCACGTAACGACAATGCATTCGTACTTTCCACATTCTGTGATCCATAATGAAAGTCAATTATGACACAGAATCCAGATGTTATTCACGTGAAAGATCTCAGAAGATCAAAGAACAAATCTGTGTTGCCATAGAGAGAAACTGTCGAGCTGCTCCTATGACAGTGAATTTGTGATTGATCTTTTGCACAGGTTCAAAAAATATTGTTCAGGTTTTATCTTTAAAAAAAAAAAAAAAAAAAAAAATTATTGTTCTAATGAAATGTACGCAGATTCTTTGAAAAGCACACAAAGCCTCAGGTCTTTCACTATAGATGATATCATTTATAAATTTTATCTCTTCTTCCTAATTTTGGGTTTAGTAGATCAGGTAAGACTTAATAATGATCACAGATAACAGGCTTTATTCCAACATAATGTATATTTATTTTGAACTCTTTTTCTGAAATGTCCAAAATAGATTCTGAAATTTGAATTGATTTTCAGTGACAATCAATACATTTTTTGATTGTATCGAGAAGATTTACTGTAGTTAGACTCTTCTACCTCTGTTTTCTATTTAAAGCGACAGGTAAAATCTGTGATTATAAGCTTTCAGCCTCTCAGTGAATGTCAGTGTGAATGCTTTTGCCTGGTTGTTGTATCGCTGCTTTGCACTGAACATCCTGTTAATAGTGTAAGAAAGGAGATGCTTGTGCAATTCAAAGCACTTTAAAGGTGCAACGTGTGATTGATGCTTCACATTCCCACTGTGGCCTCTGTAATTGTCTCACATTTGAGCAGTCAGCTGAATGGGCTGAATTTGAGACATGGGTCATGGTTGTCATGGTGATGGCTAGTATACCAATCACATATTGGGCCTTTAAAGTGAAATATTTGAGCTCAATATTAAATAAATATGCCATGTGAATAATAAAGTGGATATTGTTTAGAATATCTTAGAAATCTTTCTTAACCTATTGATCACAGGAAACGACTAGAAGGGTGCTAATTAGAGCTCATTCCTCTGCCAAGGTCAAACAAGCTAGACCAGTTGTGTCTTGTTCTAATAATATACTGGTCTAAAGAGAAAGTAAAAGCTAAAATAATAATAATAATAATATTAATAATAATAATAGGACCTGATTGCTTAATTTGTCATAAGAAACAGTTTTTTTAAATGTGTCTGGTCTGGACCAAATTGCACCTAGCAATTTATCATGAAATAAATGTACCTGATTTTTTTTTTTTTTTTTTAAATTGCTGCATCACTTAAGTTGACAAACTTATAGAAAAATGTGCTATGTCTCAATGCTAATGATCCAGATAGGCACCGAAATTTATTTATTTAATTATTATTATTATTAATTTTTTTTTCAGGGCTCACCTTCCTCCAAGTTTTGTTAAAATTGGTTCATAATTTTTTGCAGTAATCCTGCTAACAAACAAACAAATCAATGTACGGACACAGGCCAAAACATGGTGACATTTTAATAACCAGAAGTGCTTTTAATACTCTTGCACACTATTGTGGCCAACTGAGGGAAAACCATCACACCTGTTTCTCTTTAATAGTTTTAATATTTGATTGCTGTAATTTGACATTTGGTTTTTGCAAAAATATAAAAGTACAGTGTTCCTTTGCCCACCTGCAGCTCTTTGCACAAAAGCAGCAGCTGCAGTGTGAGTGATTGTACGCATCCTGATATCTGTGAAATATGGACAAAAATCACTGACATCTCGCAGACCAGAAGACAAACATCTGCAACACCTTCTCCAGTAAATCAGTCCAACAGCTTTTCAATCTCACACGCTGCGGGTGAGTGTCAAGGCTTTCATTAATCACTGAGTATCAGCAACACACAGACAAGCTGCCAGATGTCTAACACCTGACCTGGTCCAGTTCAACAAATGTCCACTGGAGAACACAGGGTTTTCAAGTCCATCCAGCTGATCACAAATCAGGTACAGGGGATTAAGTAGAAGTGGAAGATGGAAATCTTAAATTCAAATTCAGACATGTGGTGCACATTATATGATTCTCTGCAGGTCTTAGACTGTGAAGTTATGGCCAGTAGTCTGATAGACTGGTGTTCTCCATGGGCGGCTCAGAGCGTCGTTACCAGTTCTGTGACAGCAGCTTTTTGGCTTCTTGGACAGTAAATCACCTCTTGTCTCTGGTTCTTTTCTTTTTCATACGCACTCGCCTGGATCTGTAAAAGACTGGAGGTATGGCGGGTTCTCAGTGACATCCACAGGCTCTCACCACCATGTTGCGGTACTTCTTGAGTATGACATTGGAGCTGTCATCAAAGTAGAGCACAGAGATGCCGTGGAGCTGGGTGGGGGCACAGCAGGGTTTAGGCACTGTCTCTGGGTTGATGAAGTGCACCTGTCATTAGAGGAAGCATAAATAAGGCAAGAGTCCTCAGCAGGATATAGTTGTTTGTCACTATGGAATGATCAGGACTTACTAGAGTTTGGACAATAGCATGATTGGTGGCGTTCATATAGGAGTTGAGAGGAAAGGCGCATTCCCCTTCACAGTAGTATGCTGCATAGCCTTCTGGTGCTATAATCCAGTCCTGAATCAGAGTAAAACCCCAGAGCATCATTCAATTGTCATTTTTCATCATGAAATTAAAAAACAAAAGAAATTAAATGAACATTCTGTATTGTACCTGCCATCCCAAATCTCTGAAGCTGACGTACAGCTCGTGCTTTTTGCAGCCCTGTTTGGAGAGGCTAAGGTTCTCTGAAATTGGAAAAAAAATATATATATAAATGCAAGTGTGAATGCTGCAGGAAATTTTTGCGGTCAGTTTTTCATTTCATGATAAATTCAATATGCATCCCACATGATTAAAGTCCTTGGTCACCTGTTGCAGCCTCCACCGCCTTTAGCGCGTCTTGGGCAGTCCTCTGGGTCTTGGAGCGGTTTGAGTGGCGCCCCTTGTGGCCTTGGGCAGAGCGGATGCTGCGAAAGCGCACTTCATTGGCTTTGAAGAAGGCCACCATGAAGGGCTGCTTGTCCTGAGGGTCACTTCCAGCCATCAGCCCTGCTAGTCTGGGGTTCCTCCTCTGGCCTGCAGGGGGAGACATGGGACAGGAGGACGATCAAGATTTGTGAGCCTCACTCAAAGGAGCTCATGAATATTAAATTAATTACCACAATTATGACTGACCAGAATCAATACAGAATTATTCAACATGCAATCTTCTCTGTAACCACAAACTTAAAGCAGCAGTCATTACTCTAGACAAAGACTGTGACTGGGTTTTTCCTGCGGCTGTGGATTCCACCATGTCAGTTAGTGTGTGGAGTGGCTAACCATGGTTGTCCTGCAGGACTAGGTGCAGGCCCAGATTCTGTTGGGGGTTGACCAGCCAGTGGTTACTGGTGACAGTCAGGTCAAAGGTCAGCCAGCCCTCCTCTGCAGCCCACACTTCTCTCTGGTCCAACAGGAACAGCTCCACTTCACTAGGAGGAAGACAATGATTTCAGGGATATTACTGACTGAAAACATCACCTGACTTTAACTGACCATTGCTCTGCTGGTTTAGCGTGCTTAGATTCAGGAAGTTTCAATAGCAAGCGAACATGCTGTCATCATGAAAAGGGTCATTTAGTTTTTGTAGTTTCTTGCTTTCAACTAGTGGCTGTTTACCTGTCCAGATCCAGATATTGATGCTGATCTGGAGGATTAAAATATGATTAGAGGAGTCACATTTATGTTTAAACCACATGGGGTTAACATATTCAACAGATTATAATCCAAAAAAGATGATGTTTACAATCACGCTGTACAATTAGCATGATAAATCTTTTCTACACATTTTAAGGTAATGACAGTAAAAGTCTGACTTTGTATTGATTTTTTAAAAATGCCCTGACTGCTCTTTTTCTATATTGAAGTAACTGGGAACAATCCAAAAACCATTTGTGATTACTGAGCTAAAACTTGCAAAAATGCCAGTCTGATCCCTTAATTCATCCACTGACTGACATTATATTAGGATAAATAAATTGCAAATCTAACAAGCCTAATTCATCAATGTATTATATTTAAAACTCTTTACACAGCAAATTCATTCAGTACAAATTTGTGGTTACCATCATTTAAAATGTGTTAAACTATTCATGTTTTATATAGTAAGAACAATCAATGTGTGAAAAAAAATAAAGTGGGTAAAAAAAAAACAAAAACAAACTGACGCCCCTAAGGGGACATGGAAGAAAAAAAATGACTGAGGTTAAAAAAAAAAAAAGTTGGATGTTAAAAAAATATACATTTTTTTTCCTCTTTTTTTTTCCTCGTTTTTTTCTCCTTTTTTCCCTTGGGTTTTTCTTTCTTTTTCGCTTTCTGTTTTTTTTGTTTTTCCTCTTCTGAAATGTACTAAAAATAGGTCAAAGCTACAGCGCATGCGACGGAGCTGTTGTTTGAGGAACGATTTCCGGTTAGGTAAATGCTAACGCTAGCTAGCAGCTAACCTGTCTGTGACTGTACCCACTACAAGTTCAGATGAAAAAACAAGTCAGTGAATAAAGTCACTAACTCACTACTACTTTTGACAATGTTCTAGTGTTTGGCAGTTCCAACAGTGTATTTTTGTGGATTTATAATGGTTAATTCTTTTATGAGAGTTGACTTAAACAGCAAAACAGCTCCGCTGCATGCCTGTAGTTTTGACCCATTTTTAGTACGTTTCAGAAGAGAAAAAAAAACAAAGAGAAAAAAAACCCCAGGAAAAAAAAAACAAGGAGAAAAAAACGAGGAAAAAAAGGTTATTTTTTTAACCACCAACTGATTTTATTTTTTATTTTTGTGTTTATTTATTTATTTATTTATTTAGACCTCCAACTCATTTTTTTTCTGCCATGTCCCCTTAGGGGCATCGGTTTTTGTTTTGTTTTTTTTTTTTACCCTTTTTTTTTTTTTTTTTNTTTTTTTTTTTTTTTTTAATCCACTTTATTTATTTATTTTTTTTTACACATGACCCCTAAGGGGCTCTGTCTGAGTACACCTGATAATTACACTTTAAGCTGAATTATTTGTAACTTAAAATAACAGCCCAGCCTTTATCAAAGCAGAACTTTCTTAACATCCCAGCAGAAAATTCCTAGACTGAACCCATTGGTCTTAAAGGCAGATTTCACAGACAATAGCTTTGTTTGCAGACTGGCTTCAGACCCTCAGGCAGACGGCTGCCTTTTGTCCTGCTGCCTGCTCGTCTGTCTGTCTGTGAATGACAATGGTTTTGCCCTTAACACAGTCGCCAGCCTCACTGTCACCGATGAAGGGCTGCATCTATCGCCTGGAAATGACCCCATCTGCTCGCCCACGCCTCCCTGGTGGGTTGAGGCACGAGAGTGTGTGAGTGTTGTAAGAAAAGGATGGGTGTCTGAGGAGTCTAATTATTCTTCAGTCAGAATATTTGTCAGGCTGTTATCCAATTTCAGATGTGGTTTGAAGCAAGAAAAAAGGAGAGAGTAAACATAGGCAAGCAGACTAACCCCAAAGCAGAGCTGCAGACAGACAGACAGACAGGAACATGGAGGAATAAGCACTTGTGTGAGAGAAAGACAGTGAAATGACATACTGAGAGGTGAGGGTGTTATTTGCGGTTGGATTTACAGGTAATAAATGCAGGTCTCTCTGGGTTTGTAGGTTAAACCTGCCTCGTTTCTGTAAGTGATACTGATGTCTGCGTAAACAGCTTTAGCTCTGACCCTAACATCAGCAGAAATAACAATATAGACAGACACAACGAAAGCAGACAGATGTGTGTGTGTGTGTGTATCGAGGCCAACAACAGGCAGCACGCAATGTTTATTTAAGCTCAGTACTGCTTGTACTATGTCACTAATATAAGAGGATAATCATACATGGGTCATTCAAGAAAGTCTATAAAACGAGCTGATGCATATGATCCAAGAGAAAGCAAAGGTGTGAGCAACAACACCAAAAACAGCAGGAAAAACGTTCAAGCTGGAACAAGTCATTCCCATATTAGGGTTTTAAAGGTTTTTAATTTTAAAATTCAGATAGTAGATTCAGAAGATGATAGCGCCACCATCAGGAATTGTGTCTATGCATCGTCTGCATCATTTTAGACCATTCAGCAAAATTTGTTAAATTTTCATTCATTTTCAGTTTTGTGGACAGTGGTGGCCTAAAGGTTAGAGAAGCCAGCTCGAGAGCAAAGGGTTGCCGGTTCAATCCCTGAACTGGCAGGAGAAATCAGGGTTGGAGAGATGAATGAGCAGCACCTGTCCCTCCCTCATTATTGCCACTGAGGTACCCTTGAGCAAGGCACCAAACCCCCAAATGCTTCAGTGGCAGTAGAGAGTCTGTAGTTGTACTAGGCAGTTTCCAGGTTTGAGTGTGTGTGTGTGTGAGCAAGACGTTCCCACAAAAGAGCATTTGATGCTAAGTGAACTGCTCTTACATAAATAAAAAAAAATTCACAAAAAAGCATTTGTTGTCAAATAATTAACTCAAATGTCAAATAGGTACTCATTAGAGTGCATACCTCCTCCAAAGCCAAAACCCTGCATCAAAATATGTTTTTTTTTTGGTTAATATACTGGAAAAAGAAAGCTATAATAAACATGCAGGTCCTGCACCCAACCAGGGGCCCATTAAAAATTAGAAGTTGAAATTTATTATTTGAAATTTATTTATTGTTTGAAATTTGAATAATGCATTTTATATTATCAATTATTCAAAAAAAATTTCTTTTGAATAATATATCTATTTGGAATTGAAGGTTTGTTGGGATTTGACACCATAGTTACTGGAAGTTTAACATCATTTGTGACTGACGAAGCCTGGATGAATGGTAAAACGTTTCAGAATTAAAAACTTGAATCCAGTTGACTTGACTCAGTTTTCATGCAATATATCTACTGCCTGGATGACTGACAATCTTCATCAAAATATAATAAACATAATTTGTTTTCTGGATGTATCTCTGTAATGTTACATCAAAACCACGTTCATGCTGCTGAATCAGCATTATCTCAGCTACGCATCTGTGGTTGTTGTGTGTTTCTGCACTATTTGTTAGCATAAAACTCATTAATGTGGCCTTGTTCATATGTTTTAGTTTGCCAAATTCAAATCCAGATCAGCATGCAGACACCAATTGATAGTCTATTATGGGATAAATATCATTCTCATGATCATTATCATTATCATTCTGACATGAAATACCATTCATATCATTTTCATTGATATTGGTGTATTAATTTTGAAGAAATTAACACAAATATAAGCCCATAATGCTAAAAAATCATTAAAAAAAGTTACTGGATCTGCCATGGATGTGGATCAGCTTCATTTATTTGTCCTGCCTGATCAATAAATCATGAAGGGAAAAATGTTTTATGGTCCTGAGTTTTGAGAACTTTTTAAAGTGAAATCTGGAACAATTCATTTAAAATCCAGAAAGCTGATTATAAGATGATGGTGCCATGAAAGCTTTCCATAACTTAGCCTGGACCAAAGTAAGTCAATATTTGGCATGTTTTCCTTCAGGCTTTATATATATATATATATATATGTATATGTATATATATTGTCACAAATCAGAATTGGATAAACAAATTTTAAAAAAAATCTAATTTACATACATTATTAAAATATTTCAGTTGAATTGTTTCTTGTCATATATATGCAGGTATATATTTCTACTGTGAAATACTACATAATTTCAAAATGTTTCCAAACTTTGAAATTTCAAGACAAATGGAGGAAATTTACCGATAATTATCTCCCATATTTCCCCTCTCATACAAATTATTTTCACAATGATTGCATTAAAGATGAAGCATTTAATGGGTCTAAATGTCTGAAGATGATAGAAATTTGAACAAACTACAGAAAAGTCAAAGTTGTGACAGATATTACGGCTTTTGATAAAAAATCTGAGGGACTTCATAAGTTCAGGTTGAAGTTTTTTCAAAGCTGTAGCACATTTGGCTGATTTAGAAAGAAAGAAAGAAAGAAAGAAAGAAAGAAAGAAAGAAAGAAAGAAAGAAAGAAAGAAAGAAAGAAGGTGTGCTTGCAGGCAGAGCTGGAGGTTGACTGCTGAGGTTGGACCTGTTAGGAGGTTCCTGCAGGACCTGGTAGATACGGACTCTGAATGTCTCGTTCTCGTAGCGTTCCTGCATGAAATCCTTGTAAATCCTGAACTCTGCTGCAGTGACGGCCTCTCCCTCTGGAATTCGGGAAAGGTCAAAACGGAATTCCCTTCGGTGCTCTTGGTGCAGAAGATCCTGATCCTGATCAACTGTTAAGAACAGAAAGAAGGAAATCATTAAAAAGTTCCTGGATCTGCCACTGAATCCAGATCAGCATCATTTATTTGTGCTGCCTGACTAATGTATGTAAACGCTACATATAGAACAGATTATTCTCTAGTGGAAGAGTTAAGAAGGTGTAAAGCAGGGATCCCCAACTGGTGGCCTGCAGGCCAGATGTGGCCCACAAGTCCTATCTGTCAGGCCCTCAGATGACTTCTCCAAAAAATAAAAATAAAAAACATAAAAAATCTTGTACTTTAGTTGCACTTATCTCAGGATTGTGTGGTCATAAAATGTCATGCTTGGCCTCATTTTGTTCAGGAGAAGCTAAGCTTTCCATAGATATTCATAGATCTCCATTTTATGGAGAAATGGCAATTATAAAACATCATGCTACATAGGGATGAGCACATGGTCTCTGATCTGTCAGCGGAATATTACGCATATATTACGCACAGGGAACGCATGCCTGTTGCCATGGCTGCGTAAAAGCTGATAGGACCACTGATCCATCAATCAAATTCTCTGCTAGTCTACTATCCAATCACAGAGAGGGATTTTAAAATTTAGACTGCCCTCGGAAGTTACATCATTGAGAAGCGATGAAGCTAGGTTTTAGCTCGGAGGCTATCTTGTCCTTTCGTTACATTTATCTCAGGATCGCATGGTCATAAAATGTCATGCTTGGGTCGTTTTGTTCGGGAGGATATAAGCTTTCCATAGATACATATATCTCCATTTTATTAAAAAATGGTGATTATAAAACATCGCAAACGCTACAACAGAAGTGCTGGGCCTGGTGCCGGGCAAAGCAACATCTGATTGAGGTTTTGAAGCGCTTCCTTAAAATTCCTCATCAATAATCCACAAATCCATCATAATGCCACATAGCTAAATTGGTTGACAATGAAAAATAAAACTCATGATGTTTGGAGGGGAAAGTTTATACATATGTGACTGTTGTGAGTACAATCAGATGTCAAACCACTCAGCAGCCACAGAAATCTGTCAAAACTCAAACGTCTCTGATCCGCATCGCTCTGCCCACATCTCGGAAGCACTGCGTCAGAAATAGGAAACTTCTGCTTCCACGAGAGAAGCGATTGATCTAAACATCACTTAAGTTAAGTCTGCCATACATGCCAGTGTGGGGGAAAAGAAAGCCGCACTCAGGGCTCAGTTTGGCTCCGTACTCAAACTGCACACATGTGCTGACCACAAGAAAAGGCCCGTTAAGGCACTGCCCGGAAAACCACAGCAGCTATTGCTTTTATACACACACACACACACAGAAAGCTTAGAGGGTCTATACACTATGCCATCCTCACCCACACCCCTTGAGATCATGTTGCTGTGCATCATTGTCTGGTGATTTCATTCTCTCGCTACTCTTGCCCTGAATAACGTAAAGCAGCGGCGGCTGATGGTACGACAGCGTTTCCACCCAGCTGAGGAGCTAAAACTCTCAGACTTTCCAGAGGAACGGTGGTCGGAAAGACCCCAAGGCTTCCTAAAGCTTTCCAGGGTTGTGTTTTTACAGCATTCCTCAGTGTGTTTGTCCTTGGAAGGCATAGTGGAGGTCTCTGTGAAGGTGCAACCGGAGCAATGATTAGCCGCACTAAACACATCCTGCCCACTGTGTACCCTATGACATCATCATCATGACATCACCCTGCGCTCCTACTGATGGCCCACTATTGTTTCAGTAAGCACAGATATACACACCAACCACACACAGACACACACACACAGGACTTCAATGTGAGAAACAGAACATTTTTTCACACAAGCCATGAAAGAGCACACACACACATTTACTCACAGGCTTCTAAAAACACTTCTAACGACGCAAAAACACACACAGGCCGTTCATCGTTAAGAGCAGCGCATTCTGAACCCTGCTAGTCATTTGTTTGACCGCAATTAAATGCTGGAAGGGAACGAGGGGTGTTTTTATGAAAGTAATAATTGCTTGTAAGGACTCGGTGTGTTTACGTTAGGGACCATTAGCTCCAAAGATCAGACCTCAGATATGCAAACTTCCCTCTGGGAGGCATTTCAACACTTCATGTTGCTCCTGACGCTGCCGGGCCACACAGCCGTGCAGCTATCATTAACCTGCTGCAGTTTTAAAGTTGGAGCAGCGTTTTACAGGCCTGCATGGGTGGCTTTTGGGTGTATTACAATGAGCCACAAATTACAAAACTTAGCGTCATAATAAGTGATGAAAATGTGACTGTATTTCTTTATTTTTCGGATAAGAAATGCAGAAATACTATTCTTAGGAAGCTGCAATAAGGTCAAAAGCATGCATAATAACATGCATGCTTTGGATCATATTTAATTTAGCGGTAAATCTCTTGTCCTGGTGAGATCTGTGAATGTTGACATGTCGCTACAAGTCTGACAATATATGCTCAGTGCTGCTTTACAGCCTAATCTCCTTTCTCTCTCATTATTACAGCCACTGCTAAAGAAAATATACCTTATTATGCATAAATCTGCTGCAGAATGCTTTAAAGCTACAGACGACTCCAAAGACTGGAGAGAGCAAAAGTGCTATCAGACATTGCCACCTGCAATTACAAATTGGAGCTTTAGAGAAAAGCTGTGATTTTATAGGTGAGTCTATCAATAATTAGAAGAATAATGAGATTTTCTGGTGGCACAAAAGAAATTCTCAGTATGATCCTCATCCAACCGACAGATCAGCTTAGCAGGACAAAGATTTCTACCTGCTTGCACTCAAAGAAACAATACTCCAGTTGTTGGCTAAACAATTTGCTCTCTTTGTTAATGAAAGCCAGTGAGATGTCTGGTATTAAAGGACCATACCAGTAGTTTTGCATATTTTAGCCCAATAATACTACCCATATAGACATTATGTTACTGCCAACCATTTTTCAAAACCTAAAACTGTATTTTAGTTTTTGTGTTATTTTGTCAAATCCCCTAATCTTTCAAAATCAAATGTTCAGCTCATCACCCACCTTAAAATTCAACACTTGCATATGATTGTAGAGGCCATGGTCGATTTAATTTCTCAGAAAAAGCCTTCTCCTGGGACTATATTCCCTGGCGGAGACATACATTTTCTTCAGTGTAGCACTATGTTGTATTGATTAAATTAAGTAACTTCAACAGAAAATTTAATAGATATTTTTGTTTGCTGTGATGGATTACATATTTCAAGCACTTTTCAAGTCTTTACAAGTTGATTTTAACAGCGTACTGAAAAGAACTGAAACCAATGGCAGTCTGGAAGGTAGGAAAAACAATTCTAATCTTTTCCGCTCCAGCAGTATGTTTTGGAAAATGGTTGGCAGTAGTGTAACATGTATGCAGGTTGTATTTATTGGCTAATATCTGAAAAATCACTGATATGATCCTTAAGGTTTTTCCTGAGGACTGTGGATTTAAGTTACGTGACTCAGACTCGACTCGGACTTGAGTCATAAATTTGCTGACTTGCAAATAAACCAGACGTGATCAAAAAAGACTTTGGCACAATTGTCTTGTGAGTTTTTACATGTCCTTGAGCCTTTTAACTTGGAAAGACTTGATGCCTTCCCCAAAGTAAAAATTAAAAATTCACAATTATGCAAATATTACGTATTTATAGCCTTATTTGTATTTTAATCAAATTATATAGTTTAATAAATACAGATTTTAAAAAGCATCCATATATACAGTATGTAAATTATTATCCTGGAATTAAATTTGGTACAGAGAGCATAATGACTTGTTTAGGAATTAAAATTCAATGTTTAGGACTTGTGATTTCACTGGATCTTTCTGTCTTGACTTGAAACTTGACTAGAGACTTGATTGCCAAGACTTAAGCTTTAGTTGCAAAAGAATGACTTGTCCCACTTCTGCTTTTCGTAAATACTCTAAAGCCACTTCACATCACTACATTCAATCAATTTCTTGATTAGAAAATGTGAAATAAAAACTGTTGTGTAACATCAATGACAATGCAACAAACTTGTCCTGTAGTAATCCTGTAGTAGTCAGTGTACATGTATGACGTGATGTGATGTTTATGTGTCTGTGTGGAGAAAAACTGCCAAATGAATAAAACCACAGAGCTTTAATACCCTGTTAACCTGTTTGAAACTTTTTCCACTAACAATATAATTAAAGCAATTTAATATAATTAAAGGACCATAGCATCCGTTTTTCATGTTTGAGCCTAATATATTCAATTTTCATACACGTAACGTTATTGACAATCATTTCCCAAAGCATACTACTAGAACGGTGAATTAAAACTGTTTTTCCTACCTTTCAAACCTCCATTGGTTTCAGTTCATTCTGCTATTAAAATCAACTTGCTGATACTGTAAACGTTCTTGGGATAGGTAATCCATCATCACCAACAAGATGTGTATTCAGGTTTTTTTTTTTAAAGTTATGTAATTTTAGCATTTAAGCGCAATAAAAAGAGTGGAGTGAATGTATGCCTCCACCAGGGAATATAGTCCCAAAAGAAGACCTGTGTTTATCAAAAATTTTAAACAACCGTGACTTCATAAGGCTGTGTAACTATTAGCAGGAGAAACATTGATTTTTAAGCTGGATGTATCACTTGAATATTTGATTTTGAAAGATTAAGAAGTTTTACAAAATATCAGTAAAGCTGAAATACGGTTTTGTCCTTTGGGAAATGATTGTCAGTAACGTAACATGTATGAAAATTGAATATATTAGGCTCAAACATGCAAAATGGGTGGTATGGTCCTTTAAATGCTTCTTTTCACGCGTTTAATCAGTTAAATATATTGAGCATGTGAGGCTGATTTAAGTAAAATGGTTGTATAAAGATATTCTAAGATGAACCTGGGTCGCTGAGGGAAGGGGTGGGCAGCCCTTCAGCATCTCTGCTCACGCTGGAAGCTGTGGTCTTTGGAAGGGAAATACCATAATCCAGTTTGGTTTTGAAGTGACTCCAGGGACCACCAAGATCGACTCGCTGCAGCCGAGTGTGGGAGCCTGAACTCGAAACTCGCTGCCAATCATCAGCAGAGAAAGGCCGCAGTGGGCTCGAGACAGAAATAATACACTGTCTTTCTTCCTCTTTGCTTTTCTTGTTCCTCTTCATAATTAAACCGTTTTACATGTGAAATCACATAAATCTGCTCTGAGTTTTCTAAAATGGTTTCCAAATCTCATTAGTTAAAGAGTGTCCATTAAGAGCGCAGAGCAAACTCAAGAATGAAGACATAAAATTTTATAGTATGTACTTTCAGATTAGCTTTTACCATCTCCAAATGTTTTGCATTATATGTTTATGGGCTGATTAAGAACATCCAAAGTGGCTCTTCATTTGAAGGCTCCAACTCAGTCTCAAAAACATACAAACAAAGACACGGGAAGGTTAAAGGTCATTTTCACACACATATCTAACATGAACAAATTTCACCTTTAGTTGCATTGACCTCTAACCCCCATCCAAGCCCTGAGGCAAGAAAAGGGCAGTAAAGAAGACAAGGGTTGGTTTTGGATGAAACACCACATCCGGATAACAGCCACAGGCACCATGCCGTCTGCTGCTTCACCATCGTGATATCAGAGCCGCAGGATCTCCAGTGGAAACAAAGGCCGGATTTAGCTTTTATAAATGCAATAATGTCTGAATAAGCCCCCGACTCCCACCTGTGACCCCCTTGATTTACACCTTTCAAACAAACATGCAGACACTTAGATGCAAGGCTGTGATGTGCACAATAACACACATCCCCTCAGCAATAATGTGTTTAGATGCAGTTTGTGTCTTCATCTTAGTCAACTTGTCTCTCACTCCCTGGGGGTTCAGAAATGCCCCTCCAAATCCTAGTCATGAGAAACAAAGCCATGCTAAAGCCTCCCCCCACAGCTTTGAAGGGATTCTGGGGAAATCGGATACAGGCATGTTGTCATAACATTTACAACTCGGAATGCATAAAGCTTAAGTTCAAGTAAAGAGAAAGTGACCTGAAAGCCCTGAAGTGTCTCTGAGAGCTCAAAGATGCCAGCGCCTCACCAATTTCAGTAAGTTTGGTATGAAAACGACAGATCTGAAGGAACTGAAAAGGTTTTTCCTTGAGTTAATACAAATAAATCTTATAAAAGAGCTACATTTGCCTCACACCAAAATAAATGAAAAAGTAGTCATTGTACTGGCATTTATTTATAATCTGCTTGTGTCTGTTTTATTTTAATTTTAGGGTTTATTTGAATTTTACAAGATTATGTTAATATGATTTGAAGATTTGAAAATTAGAAAAGTCTAATGCCCTTGGAATATAACAGACATATTATGTCATCATGTAATTATGTGCAGACCTGTTAAGATCTCCAGGACAAGTCCAAGTCAAGTCTGAATTATTTAAAAACAGATGTCACAACGCAAATCTTCCAGGTCTCTGAAAACTTAAAGAGCTGTTTATACATGGCTAAGACCAAGTTCCTTCCATGCATATTATGGAACTATATCAGATTTTGTGTAGTATCTTATGTAAAGATACTACATACTAATACAGTACAATAATAAGGTTCATACTAAATGCAGGAATTGAGACTGTGTGCTGCAGTCAGACTAATAACATGGAAACTCCTAAAAAGCCTAATAAATATTAAGTTCCTTCTTTTATTCTGCTTATGGAGTCTCCATGAATTAAATAGGTTTGCAACTGAAACAGTTTAATTATGAAGGCTTGGAGCTACCAACTTTATTGCTTTAATATTTTACCAAGTCAAACATAATCAGATCTTCTCTTTTTTTAAATCTTAAGTCCCAAGTTAAATTCAGGCAGTCAAGTCCCTATATGAACCAAGTTATGACTTAAGCGTGATTAAATCTGCTGCACTTATCAAGTATTTTCACAGGACATAAAGTGCCATAAAGTAGATATTTGCTACCACGAAACCTACAAACACTTCTCCATCACAGGGAATAGACTTCTGAGGTGTGACCACGCAGGAAACTTACCAAGATTGACGAAGCTCATCACCATATCTGCGTCATCTAGGAAGCGGCTGTCCTGTGGGGTCACCATGGGGACGGCCTGGGTCGGTAAAACGGGCTTGTAATAAGAATATCCGGGTGGTTCTGCGTCTGTGGAGATTGTATTGTACAGGTCGAGCATGAACATCGGAGCAGCGTTGTGTTTGGTGTGGACGAGCGGACGCGGGCGGTGAGGCAGCCCCAGGATGGAGAGGATTTCCCGCTGCATCTCCCGGCGCTCCTGGCTCCTCAGCCGCCGCTGGATGAAGCTGGAATGCACCTCGTTGACCACGGAGAAGTTGGAGAAAGCGACCTGCGTGGCCATCACGCAGTAACCCCACGCCAGAAGCGTCAGTGTCGTCGCGGACGCGTGTGGCACCATTTTACCTCAGTTTTACGCGCGGTTGTAACTGCTCAGCAGACAAGGCTGGGGATGTGGTTCCTTTATAAAGACCACTCCGATGTGTGTGTGATAAAAAACCCACTATCATCTAATAATTTACAACATTATTTCAACATCATCTGCCGTTGCGCACTGACTCCTGATGTGATGCGGCTGTGCGCAAGTCTTGCAGGCAACTTGGGGAGTTTTATCGAGGCGCTGTCAGGGGAGGGACAGGAGGGGCTGGAGTGGGATGAAACATGGCTGGAAAGATCGGGAGAGTGTGCGGGGGGTGAGACGACGAATGTAGGTCGTGAATAGATCAGTAACCTATCGTGACGTTCTCTATCTTTGTAATAAGATAGGTGGGGTGGATCTCTGTTATTAACTGTTAAACCCAAGCCGCTTTGAATCTGGACATGATTGCGCAAAAGAGTCCAGAGCAATGATGATGACGGTGCTGTCGTGGTTAATGTGCTGGTTTGGCCGAACATTAATCAGCACATCTCTCTCTCTCTCTCTCTCTCTCTCTCTCTCTCTCTCTCTCTCTCTCCCTCTCTCTCTCCCTCTCCATACATCCATGGAAAGTCACGACGTAAATTTACTCAAGTATTGTAATGAACTGCAGTTTTTAGGTACTTGTACTTTAAGAAGGACACGCTGCATTTTTTACTCCACTACATTTATGTGACTGCAGTAGTTATTTTGCAGATTGTGATTTTATATTCTGCATGAAATAAGATAATAACATATTATTACTAGCCTAATCTTTCTTTATATTTTCATCTTCCTGTCGTTCCATCTTATGTTCCTCCTTGTCTTCTTCCTTCCTCCTTCCTTTCCCCTTTTTCAACTTCTATGCTCATTTCTTTTATATCCTTCACCAACTGATTTGAAAACAGAAAATTTCCAGATATTTGAGATACAAGATCTTCACTAAGCTATAAAACTAAACTCTGCTCTTCTTCAATGAGTACTTTAACCTATGATACATGCTTACAGCAAATACTTGATGACTTTTACATCAGTAAGATATATTTTCCCTTTATGATATTTGTACTTTTAAAGCACCTGAATAGTTTTTCACCTCTCTCCCCTGCTTCCAATCTCAGAGGTCAAAAGTGTCCAAATAAATTCATTTACTAAATCTGCCTCTACTGCTAAATGGAACTTCAGTGTTGTACTGCAGTGCTTCATGCAGTGTGAAGTATATACTTTACGCATTCTCATATATATTGCAATAATCTATCCCCTGCTAAATAATCATCAAAAGAGACTAAGAAAATTCCCTAACCCCCTCTTCAACAGACACCTTTTGATCTTAAACAATAAACTCAGGCCCACCCTAATTTTGAGAGGTTTGAGAGTCAGCAGCAGCAGGAGCACATGAAGGGACATGCCAGCGGCCCCAAATATACAGCAATGTGTGAAGCACTCTACTGTAATGAAGGTAAGGAAGGCAATGAATGACAAAACAAGAACCTAAAATTGAAGTAGGCTACAGACGCTCAGAAACAACTGTACTCAGGACAGAACACAAGCACGTCACCAAAGGTGCCAAAAACGCCAAAGTAAAACAGCCTGAGATTATTTATGGTATTATTTTTATTTCCTAACTTCTGTTTTGGTAGATATGGAACAACCCTTATCCACAATGCATTTATTTATCTGAAATCATGCAGCCAAGATTCCAATAGCACCAAAACTACCAGTCACCTCATACAATCATATCTACTAATAATGATGTAACATTATTTCAGACTGTATAAATGCAATATATAAATTCAGTAGTGAGGATGCATCCTAATATGCTATTGAAACAATGGTTCTCAAGTTGAAAGAGAGTTTTTCCAAATATCATCCCTCCACCGTCCCACTGCTCATCATCAGGCTGTTGTGTGGTTTTACATACACCCTATGCATGGATTTGCTGTCCTTGCTGTAAAAACCATGCCTAAATAAATATTTAATATAGCTCTCTATTTTATGAGTTAAGTTGTGTGATTTAATTCTAAAATGTATGTTCAGACTTTATGAAAGGTGTAGGCTAAATATACAGGTTTGTATGCTTTGGAAGTAAAAATCAAAACTTAAAAAAAAAAAAAAAGATTTCATTTACAAAAAACTGGGGCACCAGTGCTACAAACAGCTTTTGTTATTATGGAACTTTGAAATTGTGTGTAGGAATTGGGGACCATGATGATTACTAAAACCATGGATGGATGTCCCGTTTTGCACCGCGGCCCCCTAGTGGAATAA
Source organism: Lucifuga dentata (assembly GCA_014773175.1). Taxonomy (NCBI): domain Eukaryota; kingdom Metazoa; phylum Chordata; class Actinopteri; order Ophidiiformes; family Bythitidae; genus Lucifuga; species Lucifuga dentata. Next base: position 145,924 of record VXCM01001700.1, read on the forward strand.
GTAGGCTTTGGTAAGGACACATTGGTCTGTTTTATACAGTAGAATGCCAAAAAAAAAAAAAAAATNATAAGTAGGCTTTGGTAAGGACACATTGGTCTGTTTTATACAGTAGAATGCCAAAAAAAAAATAATAATAATAATAATAATAATTAATTAAAAAAAGTTACACTCAATCTTGCTGAGTTTTAAGTAGTTTTCCCTGTAAGGTAAAGTAAATAACAACCTGATGGAAACTTTTCTTTAATAGGATCCTATTTCCTTGTCTTGTGTTGCCGCCCCCTAGTGGCATTTTTAGACATCACATGTCAAACGTCATCAAACTGCGACACAGCGTGAAGTATTTTAATGGCATTCTTGTGGGTTGAGGAAATTAGACCTTTAAGGGAGATAATATGTTAAGATTCCAGTTCATCATTATATAGTGTAAAATATCAACATTCAGAAAGTAGGCCTAATATATTAATAGAAATTTTACAGATATTGTATAGAATTTGCATGATGGGATTGTGTGTGGTGCTTTTATGGGTATCAGCTCATGTAGATTTAAGAGGAAATAAAAATGCAGATAAAAGTAACAAAACAAGCTACAGAAAAACAATGTGAATATATTAATATAACTTACAGTAAATCAGAGATGAAAAGCTTAATTAAACAGAAAATGAACCAAAGATGGCAAAAACAATGGGAAGAAGAAAGAAGAGGACGCTGGTATTAATATTTAAAGAACAGCTTTGAAAATGAGATCAGCAGGAAGAAATCAAAGAGATGAAACAATTATTTCAAGGTCTGAGGTTTGGACAGCAGCTGAACAGTTCACTTTTTCCAACAGGAAAACATAATACAGGAAGATGTCATTACTGTAATACAGATGAAACAATCAAGCATGTAATGATAAAACTTCACAATATATACAGAAGAAAGAAGAGAGCTGATGATAAGTCTTACAGAGATAAAGGTAAACTACAATCTGCAAGATATTTTACAATAAAGTTCTGTGTTATTCTTTTTATTTTATTTTATTTTATTATTCTTTTGTTATTATTTTGTTTCATAATTTAAGGAGAACTGGGTTGAGAAAGAGATTGTTTTTTTTTTTTTTTAATTTTATTTATTTACTTAATTATTAATTGATGAAAGAAATAGTGCATTTCAGATCCACACTCCTTACCAGTTGGTGGCGGTAATGCACCTTTTTGTTGTTTGCCAACCGCCATAAAACTCCAAAAGAAGAAGAACAAGCGCCACATTTTACTGCGCCAAATATCTTCACCGATTCTAGCGTTTTCAGCTCAAAGCTGTAGAAAAGCATATTTGAGGTAAGTGTGTTTTGTGTATTTATGAGGCGGAAGCATTCATGTTGCACACAAAAATAACGTCTTTGTGTGATGTTAACCTTTACCTGTCATTGTGGGTGGTTTCTGAAACCATCTAACTTAGCTTGCTAGCAACCTTTCCGTATTTTGTGACCAACATAACAGCTGAAATAGTGGCAAAAAGCTTACTAGTCGCATTATAAACATTCAGTTTGGTTAGTGTTGTTTTACACGCGGATGAACTGGTTATAATCGTATGTTAGCAAGCTTGCTATCATTACGAAGCTAGCAAGGTATCTGATAAGACATTTGTGCTTTGCCAAGTGTTTGGGCTTATTTTAGCGTTAATATCGAAGCTTTTTACTGTTATTTAGTTTATGCGCGTGGCTTAATACAACTAGATGGTTAAGTACTATAATTTACGTCCCGGAAGCAAAGAATAACATTGTGACATGCGGTAGCTACATAGCGATAGCCGCAGCAGTATTTGTATTGCTGCTGTCGTGCATTGAGCGCCATCTACGCCCAGTTTGTTGGACTCAACAAATATAGTATTGATGTTGGTCTTTGAGAGGATCTGCAGCCCGTCACATAAAGACTTAGGCTTTAGTAGACCTGAATAGAAGAGCCTGGCTTAGTTTGCGTTGAAAGTTGTGATCTGGTCAGATATGAAACTAATAAAATGCTGCTTCTGTCTCCTCTCGCAGACGCAGACTAACCTTAGTTCACCATGAGTTTATTTGGGACCAGTTCCGGGTTTGGAACAGGTGGAACAGGTGTCTTTGGAAGCACAACGACAGATAGCCATAATCCAATGAAGGTAAACAGCTGAATACATGAGGGAAATATCTGAGGAGGCTTCTGAGTTATAGTTTTTTTTGCTGACAAACTGACCATTCAGCTAACAGCTTTATGTTCATTAATACTTCACTGATATTTCTGACCAACAGGATGTTGAGGTTACTTCACCACCAGATGACAGCATCAGCTGCCTGGCTTTCAGTCCTCCCACTCTGCCAGGGAACTTCCTCATTGGAGGATCCTGGGCCAATGACGTGAGTGATTTATCCTCTCAGTCATAGTAATGCTGTACAGTAGGCCAGTCGTGATGCCTACACCAGTTGGTACATTACACAATGAGTCTGTATTCTGCTTAAAAATCAACAAGGTTTTCAGTTTTCATGGTCAGCTGTTATATCATTTGACCTCAGGTCCGATGCTGGGAGGTGCAGGACAATGGACAGACTGTCCCCAAGGCCCAACAAATGCACACTGGCCCCGTATTGGATGCGTGCTGGAGCGACGTAAGCTATACTAATATAGTGTACATATGTCCTATATAGTGTCATTTCTGCCTTGCAGAAATGACACTATATGCAAATAAAATGCCTTTCTGTTTAACCAGGATGGGAGTAAAGTGTTCACTGCGTCCTGTGACAAGACCGCTAAGATGTGGGATCTGAACAGCAATCAGGCAATGCAGATCGCACAGGTTAGATGACAGCACCAGTTTAGCCATGTAATTAGAAAATAAACCAGGATCATCTTACACTTCTCTTCATCTGTCCTCACAGCATGACGGTCCAATCAAAGCGATCCACTGGATAAAAGCTCCCAACTACAGCTGTGTCATGACTGGCAGCTGGGACAAAACACTGAAGGTACAACACTCACTTTCACACTTGTGTTAATGATGTAATATATGCTCAAGTAAATTTAATAAAACTGGAAGTTTTATCCGTGCAAAGAAATTATCTATGATAAATCTTCGAACTGTAGTAGACATTTTAGCTTCTCCAAAACAAGGTCTTATTCAGTGTTTCTTATTTAGGCTCATATAAACATATCTGTATAGATTACATAAACATATGTGTATAGATATGAAGGTTTAAAATATGGATTTCTAATTGCTCAGACAGGCTAGAACATAGAATATTTCTTGTAAAAATTGAGGCCTATATAGGAAATTGTATTTTATTCTTAAGAAAAAAAAACCTTTTGCGAAACAAAATTTAACTCATCGTAATTCTGTCAATATTTGATGGCCACTATTAATTCTAAATCTTGATATGCATGTCTAGACTCACAAATACACCATAGAAAACATATATGATCATGGTGTTGATTATCAGACTTTTCATTTTAACACTGAGAGAATGATCAATCATCCATTTTTCTCTGCAGTTTTGGGACACCCGCTCTCCTAATCCTATGATGTCTCTACAGATGCCAGAGAGATGCTACTGTGCAGATGTTGTAAGTGGTTATAATGAATGTGATATGTATTTTCAGGCCTGCTGTTTAGATTTTTGGGTGAGTAGATTTTATTTTTCTCTTTTTTCCCTTCCTCACTGCACTCTTTGTTTAGGTCTACCCCATGGCAGTGGTTGCCACAGCTGAGAGAGGCCTGATAGTCTACCAGCTGGAGAACCAGCCCTCCGAGTTCCGCAGAATAGACTCTCCACTTAAACATCAGGTGAATGCCAACAATCCTGCAGGGTTCTCATCTTCAAACCATTCAGATAGACACATTTTTCTATGTTTGTATGTTCTTTGGAAGAAGGTATCTCCTTCATGTACATAATCCAAACATGTTTAAGTGTAAAAACAAAAAAGCATGGCCTTACAGAAAGTCTTTCACACCTGAACGTTTCATAAATGTGAAAAGTGACAGTCGCAGTGACAAAAGAGAAGCCTGATCCCCTGCTTTCATTAAAAATTATCTCCCTGTGTCTTTCCCTATTTTATTCACAAATTCCCTTTTCTACGTCTTATGTATAAACAGATTCATTGTCTCTGACATGATACCAACTACTTAACCCAACTTTGTAAGATAGTTTGTTATTTATGACTGGCTTTTAACCCTGTGTCTGCCTTCATCCTGCAGCACCGCTGTGTTGCCATATTCAAGGACAAGCAGAACAAGCCCACAGGATTTGCACTGGGAAGTATCGAGGGCCGAGTGGCCATCCACTACATCAACCCTCCAAACCCGTGAGTCTCAGCGGATCCTTCTCTTACAGCATACATGTGTTTTTGGAGTCTTTCTACTTAGTCACTACAGGTGTTCAGCCCTTTAACAAAATACGACATGAGTGTGTTTGCTGATCTCTTTCAGAGCCAAAGACAACTTCACCTTCAAGTGCCACAGGTCCAATGGAACCAACACAACCACTCCACAGGACATCTATGCTGTAAGTTGCTGTAAATGGCACTCAGTGCGTTTACATACACATTTAAACTTTTTTTTGTACTCAGATTAAGGCAAGAAATAGATTTTTCTAAACATCATGTATTTCAATCATAATTAGATTGAAATCAACATAAATTGGAGTATGCTTACTCCAAGTAACAGACCTAGATTATGCAATTGTAAGTTGATTTATTCGGGCATGAAAACATCATAACCAGAGTAAGACACCTTTGCCTGTATTTTCTCACCTGGCACACTCCCTTCATACTCCAGTTACACAACATGTCATGGATATTTGAACCATGGAATCCTATCAATTCCATCCATATGTACATGTTTCTCGAATTGTTGCCTTAAAGTACAGACAAATAATCAGAGTTTCACATGGATGTGAATTATGTGATGCATCAGTTTCCTTTAATGTCATTGACTTTGAAATGGCATTATGTTGCCAACTACCCAAAAAGGCAGATTAACAGAAAGAGACAAGGTGTGGATGAGGTGAGTGCATCGTCTGACAGAGAAACTAGACTGAAACAAAGCTCAAATTTATTTACTTATTAATTCCACACAATTCAGTGACATATCATTTAATTGAACAGAACTACAATTACAGACTCTGAATCTGACACACAGGGATTAACTATGACTGCAGTCTCATGAATGGGTTGCACAAGTTGAAAATGTGAACACACACATCACAGACAGGTTTGCTTTATGAAAAGGGTATGTTTTTGACACAGTCTTGACATTGTGAAGAATTTGTATTTTGTGCTCCTAACAAGTGATTTATCATCATCTTTATATTACTAGAGTACAGACAAGCTAGACCTAAACATAAGGTGGTTGAATATACTGCTGTAATTGGTACATTAAGTGTCAAGCATAAATATTAATATAATAATGGCATGTTCTATTTTAAATATCTTTCAGTAACCCTTTCTCAAAATAATTTGGTTAATGGTATCGTGCTGGATGTGAGTTTTAACAACCCTTACATGTAATTTCACAAATTCGGTCATCATAAAATAGCGATACACTTCTCTGCTTTGTCATAATGTTTAAACATCTTTACATGCATTGCTTCATTGTCTCTCATTAGGTGAATGCCATCGCCTTCCACCCTGTCCACGGCACTCTGGCCACGGTGGGCTCAGATGGGCGCTTCAGCTTCTGGGACAAAGATGCCCGCACCAAATTGAAGACTTCTGAGCAACTTGACCAGCCCATTACTGCATGCTGGTTCAATCACAATGGCAACATCTTTGCCTATGCTTCCAGTTATGACTGGTCAAAGGTAGGAGGTGTAGTTTTCAAAAGCAACTAAGATTGTCATCTCACTCTATTTTCACTCGTGTTTTGTCATTTGTTGAGCTCGATGCTGTTCTTTTTATCCCGCTAGTCACTAACTAGCACTCTTTCTGAATGTTAAGGGCCACGAGTACTACAACCCCCAGAAAAAGAACTACATCTTCCTGCGGAACGCTGCCGAGGAGCTGAAGCCTCGGAACAAGAAATGGTGAGAGAAGGGCAGTATACCTGCAGAACCGTGGTCACCAGATGGGGCCGCCCTCCTTCCTCAGTGCCCTTGTGACTCTCGCTCTGGGGTCTTTCTTGGCATCCCATGGTCCCTGGCACACAGTGTTTGGGCAGTGAGGATTTTGACATAATTCAGTTTTCAGTACTGCCGTGTACTGCTACAGCTAGTCATTTTCTATGGGAGTGGTGCTGTGCTGAGCTGAGTGAAGTCATTTTAAAGGCTTGTTTTGTTCCTGCTGTAATAGTGTATACAAGCTCTCTTTACACCTGTTCAATCAGGAATTTGGGGGAATGAAGCCTGCCAGCTTTTTACGGCACTTGGATTGTAAAATTTCCAATATAGTAAGTCTTTGCAGTGTATTCTGTGATACACAAAGAGCTTTAAGCACTGTAATTTATTTAATTAATGGAAAGCAGTAATTTACAATGAATTGGACATAATTGCAGGTATTTATTTTATCTGCTAGAAAGTGAAATTGTATTGTTTTCTCTGGAAAAAAGGGACACATGAACACCCTTTAAGAAATAAAAGTATCAAGTAAAGATGCTCTTTGTGACTGACTGCTCCCTCCCTGTCTTTAGATTCATCGCGCCAAGTCGTGTTGTGGGGAAATACGACCTGCTGCTTTAATGTGTGTAAACGCTCAAGACAGATCCCTTCCTTTCGGCAAACACCAATGCCATGGTGCTGCGTTCTGTGCATGGACCAATCAGAGGGGCCTATCCAACCTGGCGTTGATGACAGCTGTGTGACAATTGGTTTTAGAGGTCATCATAATTTATCATTCATCTTGATGTTTTAGAGTTTTGTTTTCTATCATTTTGTCCACCTCATTTTTTATACAGCTTTCCAAAGACTTTACGTTCTCCTTTGATTTGCTGTTTTTTCGTGGTATAGCTCCATTAATGACTGAGATGTAAAATAAATAACTGTGAATACTCTTAGATTTGTACATGTTTATTCCAACTTGAAGCAGTTGGTAGGTTCAAAAGTAACTTATTGTGATCGCTGTATATACAGCATATTCGCTGGGAATTTACCGGACTGATGTGCATGTGTAGCTGTGGACTGGACCATAGTCATATTAACAACCGTAGAATCCTTCATTCATGTGGGTATCTGACATTATGCTGCGTTCGAGCTGCCTCAGAACTCAGATTTTTTCAACCTCCTACTTGGAAAATTGTGTTGGAACGGCATTTGAAGTCGGAGCTCCGGCTGGGAAACTCGGACCAAAATGATCTACCCCTGCTTACCGAGTATGACATCACTCAACATGACAGCGCCGTGGAAGCGAGCTTTGTGAAAGGAAATGATCAGCCAACAGGCGAATAGTTTTTTTTTGGCGTGACATTGAAATAAAAAGGTCAAAGTATATCGGTAAATTAACTATTTACAGTGTATGATAACTGTTTGCCGTTGATATGTAAATAATTTCAGAACATTTACTTCTCTGCACAAATGTTTAATACCCACTGGTTAATATGTAAAACAACACAACCAAACAGTCCTGTAATCTAACTTTAGTTAGCATTTGTTAGTAAGTTTATTTAATCTCCATGCCTTTTTTGTTCACACTTGGCTGGTTTGGAATGGTTTGAGGTTGGAAGTTGGAACTTCCGACTGGGAAAAATCTGACTGCCGAGATAACTCAAACGCAGTATTAGAATTGGTGAGTTCAGTGTCTGCGTGTTTCAATCTAAGTCACCAGCAGGTGGAGCAGTTTATCTTTCAGTGTGTTGGGCCCTGCAGTTACCTGGAGAATAAACTAGCAGCTGAGATCAGGCAGGCCACAGCAGATCAAAGCAGGAGTGGGATTCTTCATCCAGGTAAGTTCTTTGACAGGGATACACCGCTGGAGATAGGGGGTTTATCATGAGGATATGAATGAGGCAGCATGGGTATCTACAAAGGCGATGTGTGAGAAGTGAGCCACTTTCTAGAGGAGAAGGTGTGAATTAAATGCCTTTTTATTGAGGTCATTAGAGTATCACCTCTCTGTTAGCCTGATCCTGGGCACTTAGCAGTGGAGCTCCAAGGCACCGAGGTCAGGAAGATATCCAGTTGGCCTCTGTGTGCTGGCTTCTCTCAGCTTTTATGGGATTCCACATGTACTTCTGACCTATACTACTGTCTCCTTCACTGTTAAATCCTAATGTCATAATATCAGTTCTGCGAGCTGGAATTCTTCATATTCATGTCATTCAGCTAAAACTCTGCATCAAACTGCACCGGTTTCTCTGCAGTATCTGAACAGAAAGAGCTCCACGATCCACAAGGCACATGATCATAACTAAATCTGACTTGCTGTCTTCATTGAGTTACTTGTTTTGGCATGCCCTGAAAGAGCTGGGAGCGTAATGTTCATTTAGACAATCAGCTAGTAGTAAACCATTAACTTCTAACTTCACCTGTTGCTTAGTAACTTTATATCTACCTGTCCTGGCACTGATCAGTGTTTGAGTGCTTAAAGATGTAGGACATATAATTGCAAATTGGGCAAATACGACAAGCTCTTCTGCACACTAGATACTTTTTACTATTCTTATAAAATGTGCAAATAATTTCCTTTTATGATGGAAACATGAGATTTAAGAGGTGACCTGCTGCCTGTATGTAGTACTTTAAAATGTTCTCCTGATAACTGCATCAGCTCTATGGTGATTTTTGAGGCTGCATTTAGCGTTGTTGTATTGAACTGCAAACTGAGAGTTATGTCTCATTCATGTAATTAAATGGGGAATGGAAAAAAAAAATAACTGAAACAAACACAAAACTATGGCTTCAGAAGCTAGACTTGAATGAACATCTCTCTGGTGCAATATCTTTGATTAATCATAAAATATAAGCCTTTTAAAAAAGGATTTATTTCAATACAATATGCAGGTAGTCCATCCCAGGTTGTTTAAAAAACTTCCTGTGCTATCATAAAATATACACCTCTGGAATTTTATTTATTTTTTTTATTTTTTTTATTTTTTTACAGTGAAATAGGAAAAGAAATAAAAATATACCATTATGTTAAAGTTATTCTGTAGTTCCTTTCTTAGAATGAAAACGTAAAGCTCTAAAGCATCCCTACTGGTTAAACTTCACAAAGGTTGGGTTTGTATTGCAGGGCTGCATTGGATTGACTGTGAAGGTTAAAGGATCATACTGGTGATTTTGCATGTTTGAGCCCAATAAATACAATTACATACATATAATGTAATTGTCAACATTTTCCAAAGCATAAGACTTTATTTTACTTTTGTGTTATTTTGCCAAATCCACTAATCTTTCTAAATTAAATGTTCAGATGATATTTCCACCTTAAAAATTCAGTGTTTTGCCTGCTATTACTTACACATGATTGTAGAAGGCACAGTTATTTTAATTTCTCAGTAAAAGTCTTCTCCTGGGACTATATTCTCTGGTAGAGACATAACTAGTGTAGCTCCTTGTTGAAATGCTAAAATTATGTTTCAACAAAAAATTTAATGGATGCCTCATTCACTGTGATGGATTACCTGTCATGCACGTTTCAAGTCTCTGCAAATTGATTTTCATAGCGTACTGGAATAAAATGAAACCAATGGAGTCTGGGAGATAGGAGAAACAATTCTAATATTTACTGCTCGAGTAGTATGTTTGTAACGTGTATGTGAGTTATATTTCTTAGGCTCAATCATGCAAAATCACCAGTGTGGTCCTTTAAGGGTCCCAAAAGAATATTACCTCTGTTATTTTTAGGTTGGTGTGGTTTCCTTTTGTTAGAGTTAAGCTGTAGGGAAAAACTGTTTTAAACCCAACCAAAGCAACTGGTGTTTTTTTGTTTTTTTTTTTGTTTTGTTTTTCAGAGGTCAGTGAAGGCAGCAGCAGAGACGATATTTCCTCATTACAGGAACAAAAGCGGCATGTGTCGGAGGCGCGCTTGGCCAGCTTTTCTTTGTGTCGTAAAGGACAAACGCAGGTGCAGTAAAGCGCTGGGGGCGGAGCAGTGGGAGGAGCTTTGTCCAAGTTGGCATTCAAAACCCATAGTAATTGGTCAGGAGTTCGAAGTGGGCGTGGCCGAAACTCTGGCATATAAATTCTTCCGAAACGGTTTGTCACAGCGGCAAAGCAGCGAGGAGGTTGGGTAGAAATTGCTGAAGAGACGAAGTGTGAGTTCGGTTTATAGAACTTCGAGCACAAAGAAGAGCTGAAAAGAAATTAGAAGATAGTAAATTGCACCGTGACTTTATTCTTCTGATGCCGGAAATCTTAAGCGTGTAGTTTTGAGTCTGTCACTGGTTTTCTCTCCGTCTGACCAATGCTTCTGCATCAGTACATGAACGGAGCCCTGGAAGTCATGCATCCCACTCCGCTTCAGAAAGACACGACTTTTACTAAGATCTTTGTTGGTGGGCTGCCCTACCACACAAACGATGCCTCGCTGAGAAAATACTTCGAGGCCTTTGGAGACATAGACGAAGCTGTGGTGATAACGGACAGACAGACCGGTAAATCCAGAGGATACGGCTTTGTAAGTAACAGACATGTTGAGTCGGTGTTTGCTCTCACTCATAACTTTGAACATTTGAACGTTATAAACCACGCTACAATTGACTTGCTTTATTTACTCGATATATTTATGCCCAAATAACAATACATCACCTTTTATTAGAATCCCAACGTCTGTGTTTCTGCACATACATACACGTGTGTATGTACTGTATAAACACTAGTTGCATATGTAATGATTAAGATATATAATAATTCTCCATTTAGGCTTAAGAGCACAAATGCACAGCATCTCTTTTTTTTTTTTTTTTTTNTTTTTTTTTTTTTTTTTTTGCCTCGCTGGCTGTTATTTTAGCTTAATGAGGATGAGGGATCACAGGGGTTGATGGGTAACTAAGAAGATTATATTTCAACATATGTCTGTTCCCCTTACACCCCCTGTGAAGCTCCTGCAGTCACCCCTGAACAGGGTGTGTGGGTGTGTGTGTGTATGTGTGTGTGTCAGCCTTCTTCTTATTTGCTTTATATGGTTATTTTGGAGTGGTGGGGAGGTCGACCTTGCACACCATGCCCTCCACTGTCAAGGTCTAGAGCATGTCTGTAGCATGTGGTAATCTTGGCACCAAATCTTGGCTGCTCAGAAAGAAATTCCAACATGAGTGAATTGATTTTCCTGTTGTAGTTTAAATTTATGTTGCCTTTTACTTCTTCTTTTGATTGTTCAAGCCACCTTAGGAAATGTTATCTTAAATAAACATAAACTAATTGTGGTAGCAGCCTGGTGTGTAACCTGCCTTGGGATCTGAGCTCATGGGAAAGACAGTTATAGTTACGTTATAATTATAACTTGATCCTCAGGCACAGTTTACTTAAAATCAGATTGTTGAAAGATAGTCAAGAAGCCACTTGATGTCTGATTAAATCTTTACTTGATAGGTGACTTGTTTCCTGTTTTAGGCTCATAAATTAAGCCGTTCTCTTTGACACAAAGAACAGATGCAGCACAAGAAATGCAAACATTTACCACAAGCTTTGAAAGACACATCAGCACTAATGTTCTGGCAGGCCAAAGAAGGAATGGAAAAATGTTATGTGTGCATGTTTACCTCTAAAGGCAGAAATGTAAGACAATTGCACCAATGTTTACACATCAGCTCTCTTAACTCCCAAGAAAAACTGTCTCGTCAATCTCGTCAAACGTTTGTGTAGTCAGTCTGGTGTTTCAGGTTAAACAGGCTTCAGGTGATGTGGGTGCTGCTGTAGGCCTGGAACAAGACACACACATACCCACAGAGAAGTGATCAGCACTGTGCACTCAGGACAGACTCAGCACGTTTTTACTGCTTACCAATGGGGCAACCTTCTAATCCTGTTGCTGAGCGTTCTGGTCGGAGAGGTAGCTGGCAGAAGGGAGGGAGGTGCCCCAGAGTCAAGCTCACCTTTTTCTAAACACACTTCAGAGGTGGATTAGATGACGACCCANCCCCCCCACAGCAAGGCTTTTCTCAGTGTAAACATGGCCTCGCTCCTTCCTGTGTGTTCACAACACGGGCCCTGGAGTGGGCTTTGTTCCAGATCCTTCCACTATTAAGAGGCGTACGACTTTTAAAACCTCTTCTTAAACAATGCAGGTTGTGACCTACATTCATCTCTCAGTTCCACATACCAAGGTGACTGAACCCTCTAGTTAGCAGAATGTGGCAATCAAAACAGAAGGGTTTGACTAATACCAGGAGGGAGAAAGGAGGGGTAGACTAATAACAATCTCCTTAATATCTTATCCCTAATTGGATAAGCTCCTTGTTATTCTTCCCAGATCCATATTTCAGCAGGTCTGCCCATGGCTGAGTGACCGTGGAGTGACTGGCTGCTGGTGCTGTGGGCAATTTGCAGAGGCTTATCATTGTGCTTTGTTTCTAGTTTCCCCTTCTTCTTCTTCTTCTTCTTCAGAGAAACAGAATCTCAACAGTGCAAGGCCTGCTGGGGGATTTTTAATGATAACAGACCAAGACTTGTTTTCATGTGTTTCAAGTGTTTTTGTTTTGTGCTCAGAGCATGGTGTCCTTCATGCTCCGTCCTCCTCAGGACACCAAGCAACAGCGTATTTGTAACATGAGGACTTTTTTTTTTTTTTTTCNTTTTTTTTTTTTTTTCCTTTCATACCTTGTTGATAAGTGTTCCTGTGTTACCAGGTAACAATGACAGACCGAGGAGCAGCCGAGAGAGCCTGTAAGGATCCTAACCCCATCATCGACGGGAGGAAAGCCAATGTCAACCTGGCCTATCTGGGTGCTAAGCCTCGCAGCATACAGACAGGTGAGGAAAACATGCATTATTTTATTATTTTATGAATTTCCAAAACAAATAAAAGTTGTATTTCTCAAATACCTACCCACTTTTTCTGTTGTGTACAACGCATTTGGAAAGTTATTCTATTTGCTGATGGTCAGCCTGAAACAGGCTCTGCCTCTGTCTCCCTGCATTGCCCTCTGTGCATTGTTCTCTGGCCCTCCTCTGTAAATGCAAATGTGCGTCTGACAGCCGGCCTCCTATCTTCCAGGCATATCCATCGGAGTGCAGCCCATTCATCCAGCGCTCATCCAGAGGCAGTATGGGTAAGTGAGCGGGAGTGGGCGCTGCCTTGTTATGTTCTCTTGTATTATGCTCTGTGTAAAGCCACCGGGCTACTATTCTTTGACAGTCAAGGCCTCTGGAAACACCATGTCAGTTTCTGGGTCTACATGCAACTGCGCAAGCATTCGATTAGCATATTTGAGTTTTACGGGATGAGGAATTGTTCACATATCTGTGTTAATAGAGCATTCCTGAGGTGATTGCATGACTCACTTGTTAACTTCTGCCAGGAGCTTCTTGACTCTGACCTGACTGAGAGGGTTATGTCACTCAGAAGGCTTCCTAGAAGTGGTTGTGTTGTAGAAACAGTTGGACAGAGTGGAGGTCTCGTGGTCTAATGAGCAGCTAATGACCGTTTCAGTGCTGCATGACACTCCTGACCCCTACTCAACTCTCAGCCATTTATGTTTTGCGGACAAAAGCTTGGGTCTGTCCGCATGATTAACATAGTCAAACATAACAAAGGACCAACATTCAAACTTTAAAGTACCATACCAGTGGGTTTGAATGTTTGAGCACAATAAATACTACCCGTATATACGTTACGTTTATGCCAACCATTTTCCAAAACAAACAACTTCATTTTAGTTTTCTTGTTATTTTGCCAAATCTCCTAATCTTTCAAAATTGAATGTTCAGGTGATATAAACACCTTAAAATTCAATGTTTTGTCTGATATGACTTAAGCGCGATTGTAGAAGGCACGGTCGTTTTAATTTCTCTGTAAAAGCTGGCTTCCCTGGGATTATATTTCCCGGTGGAGACACATTTTCTTCCATCTAGCTCTGTTGGATTGATTAAATTAAGTAATTTCAACAAAAAAATTAAAATGACATGTGGTTTGCTTTACCTAGCTCAAGTATGTTTCAAGTCTCTACAGCTTGTTTTTTTTTTTTTTTTTTTTTTTTTTTTTTTTATAGCATACTGGAATGAACTGAAACACTATTGTACTGCAAACCATATTCTAAAATCCTAAAAGGTACTACTGGAGCATTATACTAACATGCATCTGTGTATTTGTTGGACTAAACCATGCAAAATCACCTATATGTTCCTTTAAGATATGAGTTCAGAATATACAGCATATAAATGCAGAAGAGTTTAAAGGAAATCCCAGGACAGTCCAGAGGAAAAGACTACATGAGAAAATTTAAGTTTTTGGACTTTGCTGACTCCAGGAGAAAAAAAAAAAAAAAAACCTCTGCATGATGAATCTTGGGGTCCAGCTCTTTCCAACCCTAACAAGAACATGTCCCATCATGTTCTGCGAGTTTAGAATGGCACTGAAAAGTCCTTTACATGTCCACATTCATGCTGCCACAGTAAGCACGGATGGCACAGAGGCCCTGAGGGTTTAAACATGGAGCGCTGTGTGTGTGACAGGTGCTGGCTCTTATTACAGCCTTTTACACCCCCTTAATCTCCCATGACCACCACCCCAGAGACGGAGAGAGAGGCACACAGAGCACCTGTCTGCCTGCCTCTGAGGGCTCTCTGTATGCTGGGTGACAGACGCAGTCCTCGCTAAGATGCAGAGCATACAAGTGGCTTTTCTTTCAGCATCCCTTCCACCCAGAAGCCCTTTACAACATGTGGTGTTAGGACAAAGTGGGGTTTTGAACAGTAATGGAGCACTGCACGTAGCGATGGCGAGCCGAGTTTGGGTGTGTATAGCTTAGCGGAAGCTGTGGACCGCGAGGGCCAGAGGGGGTNTGGCGAGCCGAGTTTGGGTGTGTATAGCTTAGCGGAAGCTGTGGACCGCGAGGGCCAGAGGGGGTCGAGCTGTCTTTGTGCTTGCAGATACGTCCTCTTTCATGCATCGCCTCTCCCACTCTGTCCACAGCATTACTGCTTTCCCACATCGTTTTATTTCCTTTTTTCTGCTTCTTATAAAGAATAGAAGTGGGTTTTTTTTTTTTTNTTTTTTTTAAATGTCTCCCATTACCATGCCCTCCCTGCCAGGGTGTCACATGGAAACACTGAAAACCGACACCTCTGTGAGAGTGTGAGGGGGGGAGGCAGGGATGGAGGGGGTTAAACAGGAGAATGCAGGGAGGGTGTGTGGGGGTGTTTTCTGGCTCTAATGCTTAATGAGGCAACATGCTGCCTAGGAAACACACCTCTACAGGTGTCAAACAAAGCGCCCTGTCTCCTTCCCGCTTTCTAAAATATTCACAACCCTTCTACACAAAGAAAGGAAGGAATATCAAATCCTGATCTTTATTCCTCCACCGAGCCAGGACTGTCCGTTTCACACTTGGTGCCGCTGAGTCACGCTGAAGGTCGTTTTATTATCTTGTAGAAATCTTTATTTGCTTGGTGATATAACCTCTTCGCAACAGCTCATTTACAGTTCCGCCATTAATGCAGCTTGCAATGATGATAAGTTCATGTTTGTAAATGTTTATAGGCATCAAATATTTCCTGGTGAGTGTTTTTGTCTCAGTCTGCCATCCGGAGAGTGGCAGTCTGTCAAACACACACAGACTGGCTGTCAGCACAAAAGCAGCTGACCTCTGACCTTTGGCCTTCATCCACATTCCCCTGCCACTGTCCCACAATCCACTTGACATTTGCTGTCTCTGTGCCATGTTTTTACCTTTTCTTGGTTCTCTTCCATCTTTTCTCTCTTTCAATAGAAGGTACATTTTTAACATTTCCATCTCTCTACATTAAAGATACGAAATAGGAGTGTTTTTCTCTCTCTAACTGCCTTTAGGCTTACATTATTTTCCTTTACCTCTGTGAGGTCATTTAGATTTTAAGCCTAGATTAAAGCAAACCGCCTGTGGCAACACATGCACACACCCTGTCAAGGCCACAGATTGGCAGGCTCATAATACATGGAAGTGAATGCACATATGCCCCACAGCGTTAATGTATGGTCATCTTAGAAAGCCGTGTGTGTGAATGCCTCTTTGTAAGGAGCTCAATAGCACTGTGAGGGCAAAGTGAAGATTGTGCTGATGGGTGGGGGTTGCCTTCATTTGCTTATGCTTACTAGTTATATGTCAGTGAAGGCTCATTTTGTGTGTTCTGGGCCAGTAGAGCTGTATTCCCCTCCACTCATCTGACGTCTCTCTGAACTCCAGCAAGCTTCTTTCATTTGAGTTACAACCAAAATTATTTGAATAAAATACTTTGAGATAACCTTTTCCTTGCAGCGCTGCTCTCTCTGTGTGTATTTGCAATGTCATTATTATTAGATGTGTTCTTTTTTCTGGATTTTAGGAGGTTTGGAGATGCAGCATTCTTTTTTTTTTTTTTTTTTTTTTTTTAAAAAGACCACACTGGTGGTTTTATATGCTTGAGCCCAATATATTCTACCCACATATCTGTTATGTTACTGCCAACCATTTTTCAAAGCATAAAGCTGTATCTTAGTTTTGTGTTATTTTGCCAAATCTCCTAATCTTAAAAAATCTAATGTTCAGGTGATATATCCACCTTAAAATTCAATGTTCATCAGCTAACCAGCTCAGCTTTTTTCCTGCACATATTGTTTATATTTATATTAATATTCTTTCTGACACCACGCACCAAGAGAAATTCCTTGTGCACTTGTACTTGGCGAATAAAAGAATTCTGATTCTAACACACATACTCAATCTAAAAGGCCCAATCAGTTTAATTTTCCTTTTTTCCTCAGATATATTCCCTGGCGAAGGTGTACATTTTGTTCGGTGTTGGATCGGTTAAATTAAGTAACTTCAACAAAAAATAATAATGACTCATGGTTTGCTGTTACGATTACTTATTTGAAGCATGTATCAAGTCTCTACAAGTTGATTTTTTTTCTGGAATGAACCGAAACCAGTGGCTGCCTGGAAGGTAGGAAAAACAATTATAAAATGTATCACTCCAGTGAAGTTTGAATAATGGTTAGCATCAATGTGGTGTGTATGTGGGTAATATTTTATTGGGCTCAAACACGCAAAAACCACCAGTATGATCCTTTAATAGAGAGCAGACACTTTTCTGTTCTCCCCGTGCTTCATGATCACATCCCTGTATTAACGTATTGATCAGACCTTCATGCCTTTGCTGACAGTAATCGCTGCCCTTACTCTGCTGCCAGCTGACCAGAGGAACAGAAGATGCCCACAGTACAGCACTAGTCCTGAGGAGGGCTGACTCTATATGTCTGCCCACCNCACCCACCCCCCTCAGCCAGCCCCTCTCCAAGGTGCCAGTGATGGCTTGAGAGTGCAGTGCAGTGTGCTGTGATGGATTGAAGTGCCTTTTATCTTTCCTTTGTGTGTGTGATGTGAACTGAAGAGTTTATGCTGATTGCAGTGTGACTCTTTCCCTATTATGGCATGGTTTGGGGTTTGCAGTGGTAACTGGTGTGTGGTGGGGGAGGGGTGGAGGATCAGTGTGTGTGTGTGTGTGTCTGTGATGACATCTTTATCCGTGCATGCTTCCATGTTTTGCTGTGTTGACTTCGTGGCTGTCTCTCAATGCTTGTCCGTTGCTTTACTTATTCTTTTCTTGGGGGAGAAGAATAAGTAAACTGGAATAAGTCAGATTTTAAAAATGAAAGGAAAGTTTTTATCAGTACTGAGGTGCAGCTGAAGATTGTAACTCAAAGTGACGTTTGTTGTGGCTGTCTTGTCTTTGTCTGGGTGTGTGCGTATGTGGATGTTTTCTTTCAAGCTGTAGCATCAAGGGAAAAGCCTCTTAAATCAGCCAGTTACGTCACCTTTTCAAAAACCATGTGGAAAAGAGTGTTCTCCTTTCTGCCTCCTTAAGCCCTCAAGAGAGATACTCCCGAGTAAAAATTGACTCCTGCCTCCATGTGACGGTCCTCTGGTTCTGTCAGGACCTGTTGTGTGTTTTTTTCCCTTGTCTGTTTGCTGTGTGTTTCCCTTGCAGGTCCTGATTGTAATCATGGTGATTGGGTGCATCTGACCAGTCACCCAGTTATCTTTAAAAGCTGCTGTCTGCGTTCAACAGACCTCAGAAGTTGAGTTTTTCCCAGTTGGAAGCTCCAACCTCAAACCGTTCCAACCAAATGTAATCAAAAAAGCATGAACACCAATAAATACTGTAAAAATTAATTAAACTTCATAATAAATGGTAACTAAAGTAAAGTTAGACTACAGGACTGTTTGATTGTGTTGTTTTACAATGATATTAATCACAGTGGGTATTAAACTTTGTGCAGAGAAGTAATCTGAAATTATTTACATTTATCAATGGCAAACAGTTATACATAATAGTTAACTCGGCGATATATTCTGACCTTTTTCCTTTCAATTTCACGCAAGAAAAAATACTTTATTTGCCTTTTAGTTGATCATTTCCTTTCACAAAGCTCACTTCCACAGCGCTGCCATGTTGAGTGATGTCATACTCAGTAAGTCGGGGTAGATAATTTTGGTCCAAGTTTCCCAGCCGGAGCTCCGCCTTCAAGTGCTGTTTCAACGTATTTTTCCAAGTAAGAAGTCAGAAAAATCTGAGTTCAGAGGTCTTCGAACGCAGCATTAGTCCTCCTGTGGGGGTTTTTCTCTTCCTGGTGGCTTACTGGTTGGAGTGTCATCCTGCCACTACCCATGCACCACTCCGCAGTTTCTTTTTGACTTTTTTTGACACCGTTTTGTTAATAAATGTGATTATTGTTTGTCATACAGCCGTGTGTCCTCTCTGTTTGTTGAGGCTTTTGAGCCTGGTCATGACAAATTGGGGGCTCGTCCAGCCGTTTTTCTTTTTTTTTTTTTNTTTTTTTTTTTTTTCTTAAATGACAAATTCAGGGCTCGTTCGTCTTTGTTCCCCAAGTGTTAAATTGGAAGGATTTGTCCATTCGTTTACTCCCAACATAACAAATTGGGGGTTTGTTCGTTCGTTCCATTTTTTTATTTTTTTATTTTTTTATTTTTATTTTTTTTTTTTTTTTTTNTTTTTTTTTTTTTTTTTTTTTTTGGTAAATGGAATTTGTTTTGTACGGATTTGAGCATATGTCGCTTAAATTCTTGTTAATTGTGTGCCTCTGCAGCTTGAGTTCTGTGTTTGCTTGAAATTTCTGAATGGAATTGTGTCATTGATGACGTTCGTTCAGCTGAGTAGTATTGTTATCAGCTGCTGGTGGCTGTATTTTGGTGAGCGTTAAGAGAACACGTGGTTGTTTCTTTTGTCTGGTTTTTTTTTTGTTTTGTTTTTTTTCCNGTGAGCGTTAAGAGAACACGTGGTTGTTTCTTTTGTCTGGTTTTTTTTTTGTTTTGTTTTTTTTCCCCAATTCTGTGCTTTTGTGGTCTTGGGGAAGGAGGCTTGTTTTGGTCCTTTTGTTGGTAAGAGTTGACAATCTGTTTTCATTTATTGGAACACTTCCCTGTCAGGTGAAGCAGTGTTTCCTCTTTGGGTTCCGTTGGTTTATTATTTTATGAGTGCTGCAGTAAACATGGTTGGAGCTGTATGCTCGTCCGCTATGTCCATTGTTTTGGACGGGTTGCCAGTTTCTGGTCGCTTTCTCTGTGCTGTCGGGTTCTAATGCGTAAAAACCCGCCATCGGCAGGTTTTAGATAGGAAGTCAGTTAGAGGGAACAGCATTTCTCTTTAAGGGCTGCTATTCTAGCCCTGTTGCACCTTGTCGTTATTTACTCTGTGTTTGACTTAATTAGAGCTGTTGGAGTTAGATGGTTGGTTGATTGGTTGGTTGGTAGATGGTGGTCTTTGGATGGTTCTTTGGTAGGTAGATGGTTGGTTGCAAGATTGGTTGGCTGGTTTGTTGGTTAGATGTTGGTTGGTTATTTAAAAAAAAAAAAAAAAAAAAAAAGGAAGGAAATAAACTTGCCGAGATGGCCGACACGTCTGATTTTGTTAAAGCTCCATCAGAGGACTTTACTTGTACTGTGGCAAAGCAAACACAGAAGATGAAGAAGAGAGAGAGGACAGTCCCCAGACCCCCACAGCCCTAATCAGCTATATCTGAGCCCCTGAGATCCAGCAGAGCCTAGCACGCTCCCTTGTCACCACAAGTTCCCCCGTTAGCTTCATCATCAACTGAGATGGTCTGCGTGAGTTTAAAGCCAAGGGGGAACTTGGAGTCGACAACTTCCCTACTGCGTTCACGAACGTCCCCTTTGTGTGTGAATGTGTGTGTGTGTTTAAGTGTTCTCAGCGAATGAAGAGCAGCAGCTGTTAAAACACTCTGCTGGTGCCTGAGCTTGAAAACCTGCCAGTAACGGCTGACTATCATTCACCCCCCTCCTTTCTGTCTGTCTCGGGGGGCTACCTAACAGGTTTTGTAGGTTTTTCTAACTGACACAGAGGGTTGAGTCAGCGTCGCTTCCTAACCTCTTCAGCTTCTGATATATTTAGCCTTCTGTAAGAGTGGACAGTCGTGTGAGAACTCTGTAAGGTCAGAACACCTACAGAGAGTTTAGATTCTCAACGCGCCACACCACCGAGAGCAAAGTAAACAATAGAAGCCAGGCGTTGGGGTTTCTTTGCTCTGGTGCTGCAGCCCGTCGATCTAAATCCCATGTTTGGTCTTTGTCTCTGTGCAGATTGGCCCAGCAGTATATCTACCCCCCAACCTTTGTGCAGCCCAGTCTGGTGCTGCCAACTCAGGTCTCCAGCTCCATCAGCACCAGCCCCTTCCTGGACTACACCGCAGCCTACAACCAGTACGCCCAAGTCGCCTTTGAGCAGCAGTATCCATACGCCGCCTCCCCAGCTGGATTCCTTGGCTATAACTACGCTACAAGTCCGACAGCCACTGCTGGCCCAGCCACCGCTGCCACGGCCTCAGCCACCCACCCCACCTTGCCGTCCGCCGCCGGCCCGGCCCCAGCCTTCCTGCACTACGCCCCACAGCAGCACATCCAGCCGGACCGTATGCAGTGAGCCTGGAGAGGTACGGCTTGG